>JAXQQM020089068.1:0-35188 GCA_034641835.2 Pinus albicaulis
AACGTATCAACTTTGATACCATGTTAAAAACACACATGGTGTATGAGGAAAGATAAACACACACATAGAAAGATAATCATTCGTTGCATCTTTATTACACATAGATGTACATTTATAATACATTGGTGTGACCCTTGGATTCATCTTCCAAGGTCACTTGGACTCCTTTGTGATTTTTCGCCTTCCACACCTACCCATAGAGGATTAGGTGTTCATCAAAGAATTGCGATATCGCATACGTATATCGCATTTCTATCCACCAACCATAACTCCGTCATCGCATATTTCAAGCCTCCTACCCAAATAATATTTGTGATATCATAAGGTTTAATGAATTCTAAACCCTTTCCACCTCTAATCCTTGTCACATGTGTTAAGCCTTCCATTAGCATCTTTAGCACTTTTTCCTCCAAATTGCAATCAACACTTTTTCAAGTTTAGTTAGATCATGAATAGTTGCATGGTTAGAAGCATGGTAGCATGGTAGATAGATCATAGGATAAGTAGGGTGCGTTTAGCCTGGCCCATTAAGTGTGGTTAGAATTAGTTTCCTTTTATTTCATCTCTTTTCAGCAATTTAATTTAGTTTACTTTTTGTCATTTCCTTTCTACAATTTAGTTTAGTTTCATTGAAGTCTGAAAGAATTCACCGAGAAACCCTAGAATTGGCACCCTTTTGTAGAGCGGAAGAGGATGACATGAGTATAATTCATCTTCTATGTATATTGCACTGTCACCTCCAAGTTTGTATGAACCCCGAGTTGATAATGTAAAGTAGGGTAGCTGCCCCTGGGAGTTGCAGCACTCTTGGTGCAATACAAGGGCTCACCACTTTTTTGCGTCGTTGCGGGGGAGGTGTCTATTAGATTCTTTGATTATGTTTTAGCATTATTTTATGCTTTCCTTTTTCATGTTGTTTCTGAAATATTGAAAAATAAAAAATAAATCTGATTTTCATGCCTCATAGGAGTAAGGATACTCAGAAATGTTTTAAAATACTACTCCAATACCAACCCCCCCACTTCCTGACCACTTAGTACATATGAAGAACATTCCTCCATCTTTCCTTCCCAAATTCCATGGTATGAGGATAGAGGATCCGGAAACATTTCTCCTTTAATTTGAGATACTTTGTAGTTATTATGGCTACTTATCACACACTCAAAAATTGAGATTGTTTCCTACAACATTGAAGGATAAATCTCTTAAATGGTTCATGAGCCTAGGTACTAATTCAATAAGATCATGGAATGATATGCAAAATATATTTCTAGAAAAATATAAATATCGTGATCTTAGAGAAAAAAAAAATAGAATGAACCAAGAAGAAGATGAGAGCCTCGAGGATCTAATAGAGAGGTTCATGTTTAATGCTAAGAGGGAAAAATTACATCATTTATGATTTGACACACTAAAAACCCTCTTACTTAGAACAATTAGGGATGAGTGGATTGATCTCCTTAATCTCATGAGTAGAGGAGATGTATACCAATTTCCATTTGAAGAGATTTGTGAAACATGCAAGCGCATATCAAGAGGAAGGGAAAGAGTAAGTAAATCCACCTCAACATTGGTAAGACAAGATGAACTTAGAAATTTTCTTGACAACTTTAAAACATAAACTATTAGCAATCTAAGTGAACAAGTAGAAATGTTAAGAATGCAAAATGAGCAAAAAGAAGATGTTGATATTTTTGTTATCCATGTAGAATCATATGCTACTAAATGTTGTCCATCATTCCCCAGGTTTAAAGAAGTTTACCAAGAAGACAATGGAGCAAGGAAATCACCAAAGAAGCTATGTTATGTAGCTCCAAGGATACCCTGGCAGCTTAGTCAACTTGATATGATGCAAGGACCCATTTCACAATTTCAAGCTTATCCACATCCATCTCAAACTAATTGGGACACACTTCCTCCTTGGAAACCTTGGCCATCTCAACCCCAAAACCAATCTTGGCAACATGGTTGGCAAGGTCCTTATTGGTAAAATCCTCAACATCCTCAATATCTCCCTCAACATCCTCCATACCCAACTCCCTGCTATCCCTACCATCCACCTCCACCACAACCACAACCTCAGTCACATCCATCTCATATATCCACGCCCACTCAAATACCCATACCACCATTTCCAAACCCACACCATGAAGTATCTCAGCCCACTTACAATGTTGAGGTACAATAATACCAAACATATCCTCTTGATCTAAATGGTTTGCACCCTAGCTCAAGAAATGTATTGCAAAGAAGATATTTTCTTAATGCCATTGAAGGACAACATAAAGAAGAAGAAGATCCAAATGAAGAGATCAAAAGATCAAGGGCTGCACTTGATGAAGAGCCAGCATCAGAATCAGATGTTGATAAAGTTTCCTCATGTTTACCAGCATTTCCTCCATGTGTTCAAAAGAACAATCAGAAAAAAGAGGAAGACTTGAATGTCATAATAGAAGAGGACATCCAAGGTGATCCAACTCAGCAAGTGGACCAGGGGCATCACAACTATATTGACATATGGTTCCAAAAATTCATTAAGTTGTAGCAACACACTCTTCTCCAACATTACTTGATACAATCCTAGTTAAAGCAATTCATCTCTCATATTCAGGTACATGTCAATGCATGTCTTCCAAGTGTGCACACGATTTTATCTGTCATCTTGATGTGTCCATGGCTCCATTGGAAGTATTCCTATACTTGAAAAAGGTTTTGTTTTTTTCAAGAAGAGTAGGAAGGTGAAAAAGAAAAAGGGAAAAAGAAGAAAATCTGAGGTGAAAACCTCTTTTGAGGCATTTGAGATTGGCTCACTGATTGAAAACCTCCATGAGGCGATCATTGGGTTGAAAAAAAAAAAAAGAGAAAAAAAAATATCCTAGGTGAAAACCTCCTTTGAGGCACCTAGGCAGACCCACTAGTGGAAAACCTCATTGAGGCAGCTAGTAGGCCCAAAAAAAAAAAATCATTTCTCCATGTATCTCTCTCTAATGAATGCAGGTGCTCTCCAACCTTTGCAAGCAGAAAAACAACAAGTTGGCACAAAAAGAAAATTTGGTCAACACCCTGGTCAAAGGCAGTCAAACTTGGACTTCCTCCTCCTGTGCTGAGAAGCTCGAAAAGGGGCTCAAGCAGATTATCACATGTAACTTTAGGGAAACTTTAGATCCACCGAAGACAGCTTCAACAACCATATTAGCAGCGTCAATATCACCTACAAAAACAAATCAATGGTAAGGCACATGTATGCAATCATCTAACCCTTTCTTCAAATCTATTTTAGCTTAATAAAACATTAAAAAGTGTGAGAAGGAAATTTTTTTATATAGCCAAAATCAGTTCAAAGCAACCTCAGCCATATGTAGCGACTAGCCTCACTTTTTCCACCAAGAAGAGGAACAAGACAAAAGTAAAAAGGACTTGAGAAAGTGGGTAGTAAGCAGTTCATTGTAATGGAAGACAAGGAGTGCCAAGGAGCAACCATGTAAGTGGAACTCAGCTATCAAAAAAAGAACTTAAGTTTATTTTGCATGCAATTAAAAAAAAAGGGAAAAAGAGAAGAAGAAAAGAGAAAAATAGAATAAAATAAAATAAAAGGTGGAACCACCAATTCTGGCATGTAATCTTTGTATCTTAATGCAGATCTGAGGAATTCCAACAAGTGGAAGAACTTACAAGAAGAATGCATAGATGTATCAAGCATTGACATAGGGGAGCTCGCATGGGCCAATAAACAAAAATGAAATAAGCCAAAGATGCATAAAGAACCATAAGGCAAGGAGGATGAGTAAAAGCTACTCGTAGGATGCACAACAAAATCAAATAGGGACGATGGCCTTGAAATTAGACATGTAACAAGGCCCATATAACCTCTTAGGCCCATCTACCTTTCTTATACATAGTATATTAAATCTCTCTTTATACACTTAATAATATTTTCTTATGCTTTAATATTTTCTTAGGAAGGTTTAAAGGTAATTTCATATTTGTGCCTAATATTGGTTATTTCTGTAGAATATTGTGAGAATATTTGATAGATTATGCAAATTTGGAGAAGGAGGTAATTTAGAGACTTGCTCCCTGCCACTGGAAGATCAAGATTGAAGAATAAATGAGCACAATATCAGGTTGATAAATCTTGGAGAGATTCAAGGGGTTTTTTCACCCTCCTTAACTATCGAAGGCAACCAAGCAAACTGAAGACGACGTACACTCAATCCATGGTTTACTTGGAGTCAAAGTGGACTCAATCACTATTTTCTAGGGAGTTGTTGGTAGCTGCCCTTGAGGATAAATAAAGTTGATCAAGAGCTAATTAGGGTGGATTCCGTTCAATTTACCAATCCATTCGATGCTAGTTGTTTCCATTTCCATTCCATCCCATGCCATTCTTTTCCATTCTATTAGGCTTTTGTTGTTTAAGACCTTCGAGATGTAATAAGACTGTATTTTTGTAATGCAATGAGTAGTCAAATGTTGTTTTACTGATCTAGTTTCAGGGAGCGAGGCTCATGGGTTAGGGCCCAATCCATGTGCCTCAGCTTCTCTGATGTTTCATTCTTTCCTTTCTATCATTTAGCTAGTTTTGTTTCTGTTATTTAGTTAGTTATGCTTCTGATAGTTTCATTGCTCTTTAGTTTTTTCTTTCACTTTGTTGTTGTAGTTCTTCATTTGCTTATGAGAGTAATAGAGTAGAGAAAAAATCTAAAAGTTGTGGTCAAGCATTCCCCTCTTATCTCTTTCAATAGAGTTTGAAAGTGGTGGTCAATCTTCCCATGGGCCAAAAAAATGGCTTTCTGTCATCATTTTTATCAATTTTCACTATTTTTCCATGCATGAATCCATTGCATTTATGTTTGAAGTTTGCAACAACAAATAGTGAAATTGGCATCGAGAAACAACATCCTTGATCCTAGTGAAAATTAAGCACCTGCACTAGGTGGGGCCCACATAGGATATTTTTAGGTGGAAGTCTATTTCTAGAATGCATGAGAAAATTCTATTTATAGATGATGTCTATTTATAGATTGTGAGAAAATTCTATTTATAGATGATGTTCTATTTTTAGATGTATGTGCAAGTTCTATTTATAGATCGCATGTCTATTATAGATGCATTTCGACTATTATTATACTTTAATAATAGTTTGACAATAAACAATAATCTATTCTCAATGAGAGCTTGGAAATAGTTAACTGAAGTGGAAAATCAGTTAGCTATAGGAAATTTTAGTTCAAAGGTTGGTTAGTGGGACATGCAAGTGGTTTTATTTGTAACTAAGTGATTCGAAGTTGTAACAGAGTTAGATGTGTAGTTATGTGAGTTATAAAGTAATTTAACTCAATGGAGTGAGTTAAACTCAGTTGTGCTAGTTGTAACTGAAGATACACTAGTGAGAGAACTAGTGAATTAAATATTAATTAATTCACAATCAGTGATCTCACATGCAACTGAGGATTTACTATTATTAGCTACATGCATGTTAGATCCAATGGAGACCCAGTTGAGTTCTAGGTGAAAGGGACAATTTGACTATCAGTTGTGACATTAGTTGGTGCACTCATGCAACCAAACACACATTGGAGATGCCAATGAGGATTTCACAGTCAAGGCAATGCAAGATCGAATTCATTCAGGGATTGTGATCAGCAGGGGTTGCACAGTGGAGGCAAGCTGTCAGGAGGTAGTAAATTGGCGCATGTATTTGCCAATTTTTGTATGGTAGTGTGAGACGATTGTATATTGTAGTGAGAGCTCTTGGATTAGAGTTTTGCATGAGATTGTTTCATGATCCATGATAAAAGGTATGGAATATATGATAAGTGTCATTTTATGTTTTCCTTAAAACACCCTGTTATGCTGATTGATCTTTCTCTCATGTGTTTACAAATCAAGCAATGTAATGCAAATTTCTCCAGAAATTTTTGTAGAAGCAATTATGTATTTAATAGTGGCATATAATTGTTAGATAAGGAGAATTGTGCAATACAAATTTTGTATTAAAATTTCTACACGCAAGGGCCGACATAGCCACACCACAACCATCTTGTTCTTCTTCTTTTGTGGACAATTTGTGGCAATATGTCCATACTCGTGACAGTGAAAACACTTCACTTTGGACATGTTGTGCTCCTTGCCATCTTTACCGACCTCAGATTTAGAATGGAATTTATTCCCCTTCCCCTTCTTCACCTTGGCAGCCAAAGCACAATCCTCTTCATCATCAAGCTTTGATGAAGAGCCATCTCTAGTGTTCCGCCTTAACTCCTCCTACACTAGATCTGACCATAGTCATTCCCAATCTGACAGTTTTTCTCGTCTGTTGACATAGTATTCATAACTGTGCCAACTCTTAGGAAGTCCCAAGAGAGCCAAACTCACCAAATCATCATCAGCAACACTTATTCCTACACTCCCAAGCTCATCTCTACATTGCACAAAATTTGTTAAGTATACCAGAATAGTGTCGTTCTTTTCCATCTTGATCTTCCTGAGTTTATCTTCCTTCTGGCCGCTGGACTTCATGGTCATTGCGCCTTGTAATAGATCCACAAAGCCTTCCACATTGAAAATGGAGTGGATTTCCCATGAATTCTTGAGGAAATATAGTCTCTCACACCTTCCAACAGAATCCTCCTCGCCCTTGCCACTTTCTTTTTCCATGCATCAATTAATGTAGCATCCGTCGAAGTGGGCTTAGGAACATCACTGTCGATGAATTCCTTCAAGCCATTATCTTCAAGCACCGCTTCCATCTTATCCTTCCATGCAATGTAGCTCAATCTTCCCTCGAGTGCATACTCCAACCACAAACCATTGAAATCCATTTCAATGTTTACTTAACTCCGAGGGACTACAAGGTGGCCAATCTTGCAACAAATCTCGAATTGTTTCCACCCAATAAAATGTCAGCCTCGGGCTTCAAAATTGCAATTCCTCAGGCTTGCTACCATGACTAGAGATAAGAAAATTTTCAAAAGAAATTGGAGGAGAAAGATCTCCCAGATGCATATTGAGTTGGGCGACGATGGACGATAATGCGACTAGCATTGTTAGTACCTATGATCTTTCGTAGGTGCTGGTAAACTCTTTCATTTAAAATATGTAATGCATGTAGCAGGTTTGAAGAAAAATTTAGTCTCAGTCGCAATGTTAGAGGATAGAGGCTATGATGTTGTCTTTAGTGAAGGAAAATTTTTTCCCTAAGAATATAAAGCAACATGGCAAGCCAAAGAGGTTTGGGATTTGAGTTAATTCTTTTGCTGCTAGGAACTCACGATGGGATTTTACAGAGCTTCATCATGGGAAGTGTGAGAAATCCATGCAATCATGTCGGGAGAGGGATCTAGATTTGCATGCGTAAGATTTAACTGTGGATGTGGAGTTTACAAGATGAGGATCATGGAATGGGAGAACCATTCATGCAAAGAGGGTAAAATTTCATGCAGTATGGTGAGAGTAATTGCAATATACCACCAGGTGAGAGGTGGGGCGACATGCATGGATAATCCCAAGAAGAAATTTATGGGCAGGATTCATTGAGATGGTGTGGATCTCATGAATCAAACCTAGCTACAGGGATCCCATAGCACAAAAATAACAGTATCAGTTGGATTGATGTAGTTAGATGTCGTGAGGACATGAAATCAAAGTGAGAGTGTCAGATACTGGAGCACGGATTAGAGTTGACAGCAAGTGCAGAGTGCATGGATGCAGAGGTCAACAATGTAGTGTATCCAGACGATATATGTAGTTGCTACCAACAGAAATCGTAATACTTTGATGACAGATGCATTATATTAATTTAGTTGTTTGGAGGCTATTCAGTTTCACACGTGTTGCATGCAAGAGTTGCATGTGCCAGAAACACTAAAGAAGTGTTGCATGAAAATGTTGTAAGGTGCATGCATGGAGTTGCATGGCACATACAAATACATTCCTTTCTTGTTGAGAGGGAGTTTTTAAGGTTAAAACAAGAAACAATGAAATTGGGATCCGGAAACAACATCCTTGATCCTAGTGAAAATTAAGCACCTATACTAGGTGGGGCCCACACAGTCTATTTTTAGGTGGAGGTCTATTATAGATGCATGAGAAAATTATATTTATAGATGATGAGAAAATTCTATTTATAGATGATGGTCATTTTATAGATGTATGTGTGAGTTCTATTCATAGACAGCATGTTTATTTATAGATGCATGTCGATTATTATTATCTCTTAATATTAGTTGGACAATAAATAATAATCTTTTCTCAATGAGCACTTGGAAATAGTTAACCGAAGTGGCAACCGCTAGCTAAGTGAATTTCGAGTTGAAGTGGTTGGCTGGTGCATGCGTGCTGACTTAGTTAATACCAGTGATTCTAAGTTGTAATGTAGTTTGATGTAGTTATGTGAGTTAGAAGTAGTTTTAATCCCGCCTAAGTGAGTTAAATCCTGGCTTTGTGCTAGTTGTAACTAAAGATACACTAGTGAGAGATCGTTGAATTACCATTAATTAATTCACAAATTGGCTGGTCCACATGCAATCAAGATTTACAATTAACTACTACATGCATGTCGATCCAAGGAGACCTAGTTGAGATGTAGGTGAGTGGTTAGACTACCTATCAGCTTGTGATATTAGTGGCACCATGCAACCACACACACATTGATGTGCCTATGAGTGACAGATAGTCAAGGTGCAAGAATGATTCATTCGCAGGTTCTTGACCATTAGGGATTTGTGGAGGCAGGTCGTCTGAGGCATGTATTTGCCACTGCAAGACAATGTGAGACGATTGTATATTGTACTTAGAGCTCTTGGATTAGAGTTTTGTATGAGATTGTTTCATGATCCATGATATATAAATAATATATGATAGTGGGGTTTTTAGCTTTATGCTTTCCCAATAAAAAAATTTGTGTTATGTGTGATTGATATTTCTTCATGTGTTTGCAATTGGCAATCGTGTTTTAAATTTCCCTAGAGATTTTGGTAGAAGGATTCTGTATTTAACAATGGCATATAATTGTTAGATTAGGAGAATCTAGGCAATAAATAATTGTATTAAAATTCTAAAGTTTATTTCATAGGAATAAGTATCAATAGTCCCAAAAAATTTCATCAAGTCATCCCACTTCATTTTCCAGCTCTATTTTCACACCTGAACATTGTTGTTGCGCCTCCATTTCCCTCCTTTTTCTCTTCTTATCATCTGTCGCACCCTTTTTATTCACAAAAACCATTAAAATTTGACCTCCGCCTTTCCTCCTCAAAATTTTGGCTATCGCATTTTTCATCTCGCGAGATCCTCCATCTCCTTCCTTTGTCATTCATCAACATCTCTGCGATGTTCCCTTTCACCTTACCTTTACCGATCATTACGAAATTATTCAAAGAACCCTTTAGAAATCGACCTTTCCCTTCTCCCTTTAAGACTTACCGCAAATCGCAACTTAATTTCCATCCGGGTCCTTATTAATACTTACCTAAACCCCAATTGTGATATCCCTTCGTACCTTACCTTTGCCGTTTATTATCAAAAACATCATAAAACATTAGACCCCAATACTCTTTCCTTTAAGACTTACCGTTAGCTCAAAAATCACATTTTCATGTGGTTCCCATTAATACTTACCGTCCTAATGCCATTGTGATATTTTTATCGACCACCACCAAATTCACGCCACGTCACCTATCGTATTTCGAATTCCCAAATTTCAGCCTTATCACAATCGCACTTTACCCCTTCCATTATATTTGTGATTTCGTATCCGCTCCCAAATAACACTTCATCACTCGTTTCGTATTTGCAATATTTCGATTGCGATTTTTCATATCACATATCGCATTTCTATCCGCTAATTATAACTCCGCCATCGCATATTTCAAGCCTCCCACTCAAAATCATATTTGCGATATCAGAAGGTTTAATGAAGTCTAAACTCCTCTTTCCACCTGCAAACCTTGTCCCATGTGTTAAGCATCTTTAGCCCTTTTTCCTCCCAACTGCAAGCAACACTTTTTCAAGTTTAGTTAGATCATGAATAGTTGCATGGTTAGAAGCATGGTAGCATGGTAGATAGATCATAGGATACATAGAGTGCGTTTAGCCATTTGGCCCATTAAGTGTGGTTTAGAATTAGTTCCCTTTCTGCCATTTATTTTCAACAAGTTAAATTAGTTTCCTTCCGTCATTTCCTTTTTGCAATTTAAATTAGTTTCCCCTCTACCATTTATTTTCAACAAGTTAAATTAGTTTCTTTTCGTAATTTAAATTAGTTTCATTACTGTCATTTCTTTTCAGCAAATTAGTTTAGTTCCTTTATGTCATTTCCTCCCAGCAATTTACTTTCCAGTCCTTATCACAGTTTAATAAATAGCACCCTTTCGTAAAGCAGAAGAGGCTGACATGAGCATAATGAATTTGCTGTGTATATAGCACTGTCACCTCCAAGTTTGTACGAACCCAGGGTTGATAAAGTAAATTAGGGCAGCCCCTAGTGAGTTGCAAGACTCTTGGTGCAATACTAGGCTCACCAAATGTATAGGCCCCTACATGGGGTTTAGGAAACACCCCAGAATTTTTTTTTTTGGACCCTATATTAGGTGGGCGAACCTACCTATGGTTTTGTGCATAGGTTTTTCACATGGTTTTGGACATGATGGTTTTCTGTCCATGGTATTTTGTAGATATGGTCAAGGGATCTATGGTTATGTTCTAAGCCAGGGTTAATGGGTTAGTTTTTATGAATGCTTCAGTATATATATATATGTATTGTAACATTGAAAGGAAAATAATGAAAAATCAATCTATTAGTCCTAGTTTTGGGATCTAGGAAAATATATGTGTATTTTTTTTTTATGTTATCCATTGTATATTTTATGTTTTAAGAATCATTTTAAGGGTAAATTTGGTAATGGTGGTTAAACCTATTACCAAGAGTGAAAATGTATCCAAACCTTTTACTTTAAGGTTGTATAAACTTTGTGATCCTATTATTATATTTTTATGACTTGTTCTTGACTAAGTGTTAAGCCTGTCATTTAATGAAAGGGAGGAGCTGCATTTATGAATTTGAGATGAAGGATATTAAGTTGATGCTTATTACTTGGGAATATAAGTGTGGAAGAACCTCAGAAGTCTTTCTTGGTTGGGAAAGTATGTAATAAAGATCCTTCAAAAGATTCAATATGATGGATTAAAAATCCCCGTGACTCCCATGGTGACTCACTTGAAAAAATTAAGAGGTTTTAACTCCATATTGGTAGATCCATCTATGTACATACAACTTATTAGAATGTTGATATATTTGGTTAATACTAGGTTGAACATTTGCTTTTTTATAAACACCTTGAACTAGTTCTAGGTAAAACTGAGACACGAGCATTAGATTACAACATATAAAATTTTGAGATATTTGCATGGTATAGTAAAATATGGCTTCAAGTATGTTGCAAACAAGGATGTACAACTTCAGGGATATACAAACGTTGATTGGGCAGGAAGTCCTGAAGAAAAGAAGAGTGCTTGGGGAATATGCTTAAGTCTGGGATCTATTATGATATCATGGACGAGCAAGAAGCAAAGGTAGATTTCAATCAACACCATTAAAGAAAATTACATTGAAACCAATGAGGTTTGTACCAAAGTAGTGTGGTTCTAGAAGTTGTTTGCAGGATTCTTCGGCCAAGAGTTGGAACTGAAGGTGATACATTGCAATAATCAAATATGTGTGAAGCTTTCAGAGAATCTTATGTTCCATGATAGGTCAAAGCCTATTGAGGTCAAGTACCAATACATTTGTGACATGGTGCAGAGGAGATAAATAAGGTTTTAATACATTTCCACCGATGAGCAAAAAATTGATGTTATGATGAAGCCATTGCTAAAGAAAACATTTGTGTACTTGATAGACAAGCTGGGGCTCATGGAGATCACCCCTCCAATTGAGAGGGAGTGTTAATTTGTTTGCAACATGGATGGAAATTCTCCCAAAAGGGAGAATGGATCCAAGAGACCCATAAGGCTCAATAGTAAGTGTTTTTTCATTGTCTCTTATAGGAGGACCCTGATCACATGCTAAAAATGGTGGAGTGAGGTCTTGGAAATTGATCACACACCAAGAACAGTGGAGTGAGGTCCTTCAACATCTAGACCCTGATCACACACCGGAAGGGTGGAGAGAGGTCATGGACCCTGATCACACACCATATAGGGTGGAATGAGGTCTTGTTCAACATATAGACCCAATAACCAACCAGGTAGGGGTTGAGTGAGGTCTTGGCCTAGAGTGCTCACTAAGAAGAGTGAGTGAGTGCTTGCTAGTTGAGGGTATCAAAATTTTATCCTTAGTAGTGTCCATGGGATTTGAGGATTGATCACTCTAGAAGAGTAAGCCCTGATGTGCTAATGGCATTTCCATGGGATTGGTATGACCCTAGATATACCCACTAGTAAATGTTGATGATATATGATGATGATAGTAATGATGGATAACCCTTTATTTATAGGATTTTGTTCAATTTGAGAAAATCTATGACAACGATTATGAATATCTCCCTAGTTAAGAGAGAGTGTTGAATTTGTAACTATGGCTGGTCTTCATAATGTACCTTTGATCACTTGATGTAATTATACTCATCATTGTAAAGCATATTTATAAATTCTTGAGTCAAAGTCCCATTACGACTACGAAAATATGTATATTTGAATTTTAAAATGAAATTTTTAGCTCTAAAAGTGACAAGTAAACTTTCCTCCAAGTCAAGTTGGCCCTATCCAAGAGACATGTCCATTCACCATAGACAAACTACTATATAAAGGCGACTCAAGTTCCTCATTTTGGAAATTCACATTCCTCTCTCAAGACAATTTTTGGGTAAGTCAGCGAAGGACAAGAAGGGGAAAAAAGGACGAAGAAGAAGGCCATATTTTTCTCTCTCCTATATCTCTCTAGCAACTCGCACATGTGAAAGGATATCTCTCTCTCTCTGTGATTCAAAATTTTTGGGGAAAGCCAAAATTCTAGGTAACTGGCTATTTTAGGAGGGTCGAAACTCTAGAAGTGTGGGATCAGTTTAGGTGACTTGACTTGGAGGACAAGACTAGGTTTGACCATAGGTCTAGGTGTGTCTCTCATAATAAGAAGAATTTCTCTATTGAAAAGGTTGTTGGGTTTTTCCCCATAGTGGGTTTTCTCAGGGTAGATCTTATCTCTCTTTTGTGCATTGTGATCTCTATTGTTATATTGTTCTTTATGATTGAAATTTTGAAGTATAATTATTGAATGATATATTAAAATAAGAAATAAAAAGATCTACATCAAAAGTAATTATCATAATTTTAGAAATATTGCGCTAACCCTAATTTCACTGGAAAATTAACATATGACATACGTCTCCTTAAAGGAAACTAGATGCAAATAGCCTTCAAATGATTATTCTTTATTTTTGAAAGAACAATGGTGCATATTTCAGATCAATTAGATTACAAAGAGAGGAACCATCCATCTGCAAGAAACCAAGGAGTACTTCATTGATTTTTTCCTGTAATGAAAAATGGAGAACAAGGCAAAGGTTGTTGAATTTTACCTCTGCAAACTTGTTCTTATAGATTTTACCATATGGGATCCAAACCCATAATTGGGTGATGAAAAACTGTTAGCCATGGCCTCTTGGTTAAGGCATGAGTAAATCAACGCTAAGGAGGTGAAGACAAAAAATGCATGGAGAATTAAGAGAACTATTGTGGATAAGACCTCAACACCCAAATCCCTCCATACTGACCTCAACTCATGCCATTCTTGCCTTACACTCCCCAGGTAGTGGACATATGAAAGAAAAGGAAAGTGTAGGCCATTTTCCACTTTAAATAAATTTTCAAGTTGTTAGGGGGGTGAGCTCACAAGTTTTCCAAAGGTGATGGAAAGCATTTCCCAATAACATGAAAGTCATAGAATACCACTCTCCTAATCGATTACAAGAAATCATAGCCAAGACTCCCTTCTACAAAAGGATTATATAAAGATTTGAAATCCAATGGATTAGGATTAGGCTCAATCCTCCCTTTCTACTCGGACTCCAAGAACATTAAAGCCAGGAAGTTGAATTCAAAGAATTACAACTCATAGAAGATAAATCATGTTTCCCCCCAGCATAAACAACCACCTCTAATGCAACTTGGGATGTCAAGCAAGATTTTAGAGAGATGAATGGGAAATAGAATAGGAGAGAACAAGATTAAGTTTCTCAAAGGGTGAGACACAATTCCAGTAGGGGGTATGATGGGCCTCCCAAAGAGGAAAAACAGAAGGCCCATTTAACCATTCCTAGGAACACTTACCTTTTTGCACTTAATAGCACACTTTCCTAGGTTAATGAGTCCTTAAGAGAATCAATGAGGTTTTTCATACTTTATGTGCCTAAAATTATTAGTGTACATGATTTTGAAGATATTTTGCATAGATTTCAATGAGATACAACTAGAGATATTTGTGGTACTTATTCCATGCTATAGGATAGTATCAACTCAACTAGATGAGGGATTTTATTTCCCATTCCTACTACTGCGAGGTAACCCAGGAAGAAAGATCCCCCCTTTTAGGGATTTTTGGAAGGAAATGCATTCCTACCCTTGAGGAGGCTGCCCCCTACTCATTTGTATAAATAAAAGGCTTGAGTAACCTATTGATTAGTGTAGATAAGTATGTGAGCATTGGAGAAAACTATATATTAGTGTTTTAAAGCAATTTTTGTAACCCTAGCTTGTACAAGCAACCTTTTCATTCAATGGAAATGATATCTCATTTCAACTCCTAGTTTGGATTTCTTCTAAAGGTCCTTGGGTTAGGACCCACCCCAGGGTCTCCAAATCCCTCATCTATTAATTCTGTTATGCATATGTTTACTTTTCAATGTATTTTCTAAAGATATTTCTATTTACAACATTCATGTATGGTTAATTAAATATTTTTCATGAATAGCCTTTTCTTGTAGGTTGTTTGAGAATTTGGCTATCATAGTTGCAGTAGTTACATTCGTTAAATGAAATTTTCACTTTGCACTTATTTCAATCCCTTTTTTTTCTATTTAATTGTTGTTCATTGTTCATTGTTATAGTTTCCTACACTGTAACTTGTTTTGCAGCGATAGGAAACCTACATATTTGAGCTTTGCTAGGTCAAACATATAAATATACCTTGATGCTTTGAAGCCAGTTTATTTTATCATTTCCAACTCCTTCGTACCTTATTTTCCCCTTCAAATCATATTTTTCTTGGTTACCTATTTTGTGATATTTAATTAGCCTTGCTACTTGGAATATTATAACTACTCCAATTTTGCATTAAGAAGAAGGAAAAGACAATAAAACACATCCCAGTGTGAAAAGGGATTGAAGTAGGAGGATAAAATAAAGCCAGTTTGGTGTGAAAGAGAGGAAAAGAAATAATTTAGCTACATTTGACCAAGTCAACAGCGCTGTCACAAGAGGAGGGAAAGCTACTAGGGCAGCACAGTTTTGAAGGAGGAAACTTCTCAAGGAAGTTACATCACCTATGAGTGGGGCCCGGGATGGGAAAGCTCACCAAGGATAAGAAGGAGAAGATAGCAAGGGAGGGAATTCATTCATGTATTCATCTTGTTTTATTCTAATGACTGATTGCAAGCTTCAGTTGTTTAGCCGGAGTTGCAGCACTGTTTAGTGCAAAGGAATTCTCATGCGGGAATTCTATCTTCACCATTGGCATAGCTGATTGGGAGGTCTAAGGAGGAGGTCCTAAGTTCAATTCTCATCATTTATCTTGAGGGAAACCATTCTCCATCCTATACAACACAATCACTTCTAGGGATTACATTATTTCTGCAGTAGCTGCAGTAGTTGGGGTTGCATCTTTCCATTTGTGCTAGTTTCAGAGGAGGAGGAGTCTATTTCACTCCGGGAGATCTATTGAGGGAGGCCTTAGGCCAATTATTGTATTTTTTTGTCTATTTTAGATCATATATTTTTTTCTTATGCATTTTTGCTGGGTACAGTGTTATTTTCTGCAGAGCTACTTTTATGTTCCTATTTTTTCTGGAAACCCTTGTCGGGGCATTCCGAGGTGCTTGTAAAAGAGGTCTAACCTCTAATTTCTAATTTCATGCTTAATGAAATCTCTAGATCTGTATTAAACTATCATTTTTTTTATATTCCATAATAAAAATAACGTTGTTGCAGTCTCCGGCATTTCTATTTTATGAAGTAGTGGGATTAGGGTGATTTTATGCATATATGAGTTGGGGAGATCTATTTAAAGTAGCTGGAGTGATTTTTTTTCTGATGTCATTCTATATTTAAGCTACATACATCATATATTAGAGGATCCAAGCCTTGTTCTGTGTTATTTTTTCACTGGTTTTCTTATACAGTGTCCTCACTAGAGATATTGCAGAAATTCTTGAAAAGGAATATTACAGTAGTATCAAAGCTCTGCTCTTGGCTCAGCTTGTGGGGGGAGATTTATATTCAGCATGGGGAAGGAATACATCTCCAATATCATACTTCAAACTCTGCAGAACAGTGCAAGAGATCTTAAGGATATGAGACATGAAAAGGACTCTTTAGGGTTTTTCCATGAGGCAAGCACCAGCACTGCAAATGGCATGGGGCATTCAGCTGCATCAAAAATCTCCAACATGTCTTCATTTCTGAAGGAAGGAGATAATGGGGGCACTCTAGGAGAATATTTTGAAGAATATGAACTCTAGTCTCAAAGGTTCAAGGAGCACTTGAACTTTCAGGAGTTTTTTCGGATCAAGGATGGGAGGAAGGTTAATCCTCATCAAAATGAGGATGACTTGATGCAGGGATCAGCCCTACAGTGCAGTATGGTAGGTTTCTTCTTGCCCACATTTGATGGGACACCTAAGTGCACAGAAAAGGCTTGGGTGGAGAAGCTGGATGTAACTTCTAGCTCAACAATGTTTCTGAGATAGAAGCCATCAAGATAGTTGTGTTGCACCTAGAAGGGGAAGCTCAAGATTGGTGGTTCCATGGACTGACCACACTCAGGCACCATCATATCACTTCATACTCATATTTCACCAAGAATCTAGTGGAGAGGTTTGATCCAAGGGATCTAGAAGCCCACTTTGCAAAGATAACCAAGCTCAAGCAGGAGGGAGATCTTGAGGATTACATTGTTGATTATTTGCAGCTTTCATTGATGGTATCCAACCTCACTATGAGTAGGAATGTATGCATGTTTATGAATGGGATGGTTGAACCATTACAAGGGTTGGTCAAATCTACTAAACCAACCATACTCCTTGAAGCTGTGGAGAAAGCTAGAGATCTACAACACGTCTTGCCCAAGGCAAGAACCTTCTTGTAGCAAGAGACTCACTCAAGACCAAGGAAGGAAATCCATGTTCAGGATTTGGAGGGGAAATGTGTAATAGGAGGGGCACATCATGTTGAGACCTTCTCAAAGAAGGATGACACTGTTGTACAACCCATGGGAGACTTTTCTCCAAGAGGGGGAGATGTTGCAGTGTTAAGAGGAGTCCCAAAGTATCTAACCTTGAGGGTGAGAGGCACCATCATGGGGCAGACAGTCTTTGTATTGGTAGATAGTGGAGCCACTCATAATTTTATTGATGCACAGCTAGTACACAGGAGAGGAATTCCCATGGAGGAGTTCGAGGGATTTTCAGTTTTGGTCCCAGGAGTTATGACCCTGCAATGTGCCAAGTATGTTCCAACACTAACCATTACTATGGGGACCTATACATTGACGGACCACTTCTTTGTGGTAGACATTCCAGACACCAATGTCATATTGGGAGTCCAGTGGTTAATCACTCTTGGGAGAGTTACCACTAACTGGAGAACCTTGGAGATGCAATGGATAGGAAGGGAGGATGGCCAGCAACAAAGAATCAAGGGTATAAACACATATCCCCCTCAAGTTGTTTCAGCACACAAGATGGAGGTAGATCTGCATAGAAGGGATTTTTAGTGGACATTGGAGCTGCATATATCATAGGTGAAGGGCAAGGATTCACCAGTACATCTGGATGTTTAGTCTCTCTTGGACCGGTATTCCACAGTATTTGGAGATATCCCACCAGGGAGACCTCCTGATCAAGGGTTTGAACACACCATTGAGTTGGAACAAGGGGTCCAAGCAGTAATCACCACTCCTTATAGGCATCCCAAGGCTTATAGGGATGAGATTGAGAGAGCTATACAAGAGATGCTAGCTCTAGGGCACATTCATCCTAGTACTAGTCCTTTTGCTTCCTCAGTGGTTTTGGTAAAGAAGAAAGATGGCACATTGATGATGTGCATTGACTATAGGGCCTTGAACAAGAAGACTATGAAGAACAGGTACCCTATACCCAGGATCGATGAACTCATGGATGAGTTGAGGGGATCCAAGTACTTCTCCAAGATTGATTTGAGGTCCGGGTATCATCAAATCAAGGTGAGAGAGCAAGACATCCCCAAGACAGCATTCAAATGTCACTATGGGAATTTTGAGTTTCTGGTAATGCCCTTTGGATTAACTAATGCTCCAGAAACTTTCCAATCCTGCATGAACCACATTTTCCTTGGTCATTTGAGGAAGTTTGTATTGGTCTTCTTTGATGATATTCTTAGCTACAGCCGCACTTGGGAGGAACACTTGCAGCATATTAAGACAGTTTTTCATATCCTCAAGGAGCAGAAATTCTATGCCAAGCTCTCAAAATGTGAATTTGGCCTCACAGAGATGTTTTACTTGGGGCATATCATAGGAGTAGATGGAGTGAGGGTACATGAGGAGAAGATCTAGGCTATTAGAGATTGGCTTGAACCCAGAAATGTTACAGAACTCAGAGGGTTTGTGGGCATATGCACTTATTACCGGAAGTTTGTGAAAAGGTTTTCACAAGTAGCAGCACCACTCATAGACTTGAAAAATAAGGGAGCTTTCCATTGGACACCTACAGCATAGAGGGCTTTTGATAAGCTCAAAGAGGTAATGATTAGTTATCATATTTTGGTTTTACCTAACTTTTCTCAACCTTTTGTGCTAGAATGTGATGCATCAGGTGAAGGTATTGGGGCAGTCTTGATGCAAGGTGGGCATCCTATAGCCTTTGAGAGTAGGAAGCTTCTCCCTCATTAGAGGTTGTACCCCATCTATGATTAAAAAATTTTGGCTATCATGCATGCATTAGCCAAATTCCGGCAATACTTGGTGGGGAATAAGTTCAAAGTAAAGACTGATCATAATAGTCTTACATTCTTCCTTGAACAGAGACAGCTCTAGGAAAGACAACAGAAGTGGGTGAGTAAAATCCAAGCCTATGACTTTGACATAGAGTATGTCAAGGGGAAGAGCAATGTAGTAGCCAATGCACTATCCAGGAGGCCCACAGCGTTGTGCTTGAGGGGCATGGATGCAGATTCGAAGGCTCAACTCTTAGTTGAGTATTCCAAAGATGACTTTGCATGTGAGATACTTGATGGGGTGGTATCAGATGAAAGGTTCAGAGTGATGGATGAGGTTATCTATTACCGAGACCGAATCTTATTGGCTAAGAATTCTAAGCTCAAGAAGAAGATCTTATTGGCTTCACATGATTCACCACTTGCCGGGCATCAGGGTTTCACAAAGACTTACAGATCTATCAGAGAGAGATTCTCATGGAAGGGTCTCAAGGAGGATGTGCTCTGGCATGTCAAGGAATGCACCATCTGCCAACAAAATAAGGGAGAGCACACTCACCTTGCGGGATTGTTGCAGCCACTACCTATTTCGGATGGGAAGTGGGAAAGTATCTCTATGGACTTCATCACCGTCTTACCGACAGTGCAGGGTAAGGATTGTATCTTTGTTGTTGTTGATAGACTAACAAAGTACTCTCATTTCTTTTCCATCTCTGCACATTATATTGCTCCACAGGTAGCTGAGCTCTTCTTCATAGATGTATTCAAACTCCATGGTCTCCCAAGAACCATAGTGAGTGATCGGGACAGCCACTTCATCGGTGGCTTTTGGCAGGAAATTTTCCGATTAGTGGGGACTGATTTGACTCCAAGCACTAGCTATCACCCCAAAACTGATGGACAGACCGAGATAGTGAACAAGTGGCTAAAAGGCTACTTGAGGAACTATGTGGCAGGGCAGGAGAAAGCTTGGCTGCGTTGACTCCACTTGGGAGAGTATTGTTACAACACTACTCATCATATCTCTATTGGCATGACTCCATTCTGAGCCTTATATGGGTATGAGGCACTCTCATTTGCTGATGTTATGTTTGGGGCAAGTAAAGCTCCAAGGGTAAAGGATTGGATTCAGGAGAACCAAGACATACTCCGGGTATTTAAAGACAACATTTCCATGCCCAGAACCAGCAGAATATGTATGCAGACCGTGGTCGGATAGAAAGACAATTTGAGGTGGGATATCTTGTCTACCTACGTCTTCAACCTTACAAACAATCCACACTCAAGGAGAAGGGAGCTAAGAA
The DNA here is from genome assembly GCA_034641835.2 of Pinus albicaulis. Taxonomy (NCBI): domain Eukaryota; kingdom Viridiplantae; phylum Streptophyta; class Pinopsida; order Pinales; family Pinaceae; genus Pinus; species Pinus albicaulis. Next base: position 20,490 of record JAXQQM020089068.1, read on the forward strand.
GCTCAAAACACATTTCTATGGGCCATACAGGGTGGTCAAGTGTATCGGTAAGGTGGCATATGTGCTGGAGCTTCCTAAGGGGAGAAAGATCCACAATATCTTCCATGTCTCTTGCCTCAAGAAGGCCATTGGGAGGAATGTATTTGCTAACATGGAGCTTCCCCCTATTGATGATGAGGGTCACTTAATCTTGCAGCCAGAAGCAATCTTAGACACAAGGGAGAGGCAACTGAGAAACAGAGTCATCAAGGAATATCTGATTCGATGGAGGAATCTACCAGATGAGGATGCCACTTGGGAGGGAGAGAAGATCTTGCAGCATCCTTCCTTACTGTTGCTTGTGGGCAAGCAACTTTGAGCGGGGAGGACTATAATATTCCCAATTAGCCTTGCTACTTGGAATATTATAACCACTCAAATTTTGCATTAAGAAGAAGGAAAAGACAATCAAACACATCCTAGTGTGAAAAGGGATTGAAGTAGGAGGATAAAATAAATCCTCTTTGGTGTGAAGAGGTGTTGAAGATTGCAACAAGAAACGATTGAAGGAGGCATAATGAAGGAGGCATCACGAAACATCATTCCTGATCCTAGTTGGAAAATAATCACCTAAACTAGGTGGGACCCACACAGGTGATTTTTGGCGCAAAGTCTATTTTTAGACATGTCGATCATATTCTATGAGTTGCAGGATGCTATTTGTGGATGGTTGGTCAAGTTGGAAAAATAGATGGACTTCTATATTTAGACATATTGGGCGGAATCTATTTTTAGATTGCCAGTCTAAAAATAGATATGTCGAATATTATTAGCTCTTAATAATATTTGGACTCTAAACATTATCTTATTATCTTGGAGCACTTCAGTTAAGTGCACAGATGTGGCACAGGAGCTGACAGAAGGAATTACGCTATTCCTAAGGGTTAAGTGGAGCTATTTCATGGATACTTTAGTTAGAACTCATGTGAGAGAGTTTGGTGGAGTTGATTGAGGAAGTTAATGGAGTTGTGTTCAGTTTAACTAATCTAAACATAGTTGAGCTAGTTGTATCTAGTCTAGCTGATTGATACACTAGTGAGAGTGGTGTGAATTAATTATTAATTAATTCACTAATTATAAACTCATAAATCAACTAAAGAATACATCAGTTAACTTCAGTGCATGGACAGTTTCAGTGGAGACCAGTGCAAAGATAGGAGAAAGGGCAAGTGTGACTATCAGTTGTGACTATAAGTGATGCATGGTTTGCATCCAACACTTAGTAGAGATGCCTATAAAGACTGCGTGAGCAAGGCTGGGGTAATTCGAACTCATCAAGAGGCATTCTTCAGCAGGGATTGCGCAGTAGAGGCAGGCTATCAAGTGGCAGAGATTGGAGCATGTGTTTTGCTAGATCTAGCTTGATTAGTGTGTAGCAATTGGAGATTGTACTGAGAGCTTGTGAGGAGCTTTGTATAATGATTTTTACATGATCTCTATGACATATATAATATACAGATAGTTGGGGGTTTTCAGCTTTAAGCTTTCCCATTACATACTGTGTTCATATGTGTGAATTTTTATGGCTTTAATGTGTGCATGCAATTGATTTTATTTCTGCATGCAATGATCAATGGTAGAAGAAATTATATATTGTGCATGAAGTCAAATAGTGTGTGATCAAGAGAACCTTGGTGGATAACATATCAGTTATTCAAATTTCTACAAGAAGAGGCAAGTATTGATTTAATATAGTTGACCAAGTCAACAACGTTGTCACAAGAGGAGGGAAAGCTACAAGGGCAGCGCATTTTGAAGGAGGAAACTTCTCAAGGAAGTCACATCACCCATGAGTGGGGCTCAGGATGGAAAAGCTCACCAAGGATAATAAGAAGGAGATAGCAAGGAAGGGGATTCATTCATGTATTCATCTTCTCTCAGTCTTATGACTGATTGCAAGCTTCAACTGTTTAGCCGGAGTTGCAGCACTGTTTAGTGCAAAGGGATTATCATGCGGGAATTCTGTCTTCACCATTGGTATAGCTAATTGGGAGATCTAAGGAGGTCCTGAGTTCAATTCTCATCATTTATCTTGAGGGAAACCATTCTCCATCCTAGACAGTGCAGTCACTTCCAAGGATTGCATTATTTCACCAGTAGCTGGGGTTGCATCTTTCCATTTGTGCTAGTTTCAGAGAAGGAGGAGTCTATTTCACTCCAGGAGATCTATTGAGGGAGGCCTTGGGACAATCATTGTATTTTTTTGTCTATTTCAGATCATATTTGGTTTTTCTTATGCAGTGTTGCTGGGTATAGCGTTATTTTCTATAGAGCTACTTTTCTGTTGCTATTTTTTCCGGAAACCCTTGCCGGGCATTCCGAGGTGCTTGTAAAAGAGGTCTAACCTATCATTTCTGATTCCATGCTTAATGAAAGCTCTAGATATGTATTAAACTATCATTTTTTGTGGATGCCATAATAAAAATAATGCCGTTGCAGTCTCCGGCATTTCTATTTTATGAAGCAGTGGGATTGGGGTGCTTTTATGCATGTATGAGTTGGGGAGATCTGTTTAAAGTAGCTAGAGTAATTTTTTTCTGATGCCATTCTATATTTAAGCTAAAAAAAACATATATTAGAGGATCCAAGTCTTGGTCTGCATTATTTTTTCACTGGTTTTCTTATACAACGTCCTCACTGGAGATATTGTATAAATTCCTGAAGAGGAATATTACATATTCACTGACCGCTCCTATATCAAAACATGGTCTCATTTAGAAATTTGTAACAAGCCTCTCAAAATCACCAACACAAACTTCTATTTGTCTTCTTTGATATATTACAACACTCCTAGAGCCGGAGCTATGATAATAGAACTTAAGGTAGAAAAACTCAGATTCTTTGATTAGTTTTCTTTAGAAATATGATTTTTCTACAAATTAAAGTTTATAATTTACTTTGGCATAAGTGCTTTCATTCCACCGGCAAATAGTGTAGAAGTGTGTCTTCCTTTATTGCAAATAACCTAAATTTGCATATCATTTTCTCTTTTAGCAACTTGTTTCCTAATCAACCTGAGAAAGATCCAAATATTTGAGAGTTTCAATGAACGTAGATTGAAAGTTTCACGAATGTTTCGTAACCACTTACTTCTTCTAAAACTTCAGAAAATATAAAGATATATTTATAATTACGCCAAGTATGGTAGAGATTGAAAACAACTTTGCTAGTTGTCACTCTGTCTTTGTTTGAGCGATTGGATGAAATGGTAGACGATTGAAATGTTTTAGACCATTAGATCTAATGCCTCCTTCAACCTAACTAATTAACTAACTTCAACCTAACTAATTAACTAACTCACTGAACATTATTAATGTCTTCTACCTTAATACGGAATATTATACATCGTGTAATTTAAATGATCTCTAACACAGATGCAGATCAGTAAAAAAAAAGGGCAGACGCAGATCAACTGCCTCCCGAAGACTTCGTCGATATGTTGCTCATTGCTCTGCATTGCTGAGACATCGTTGATATGTTGCTCTGCATTGTCAATTCAATTAACCCACACCAATAGTTTGGAAAAGCCGATAAGCTAAGGTTTCAACTATAATTGATATTTAATGCTCATTAAGGTAATCACAATATCCAGCTTGTTACCGTATGTTGCGGATAGCAAATATATCTCAAATCACGGTGGCCACTTCATTTAAGTAGGAAATGATCCTAAATAAACATTTATGTGTAGATCTTTTCTTTAAAGACTTTCTTAATTCTAACAAATCTAAAAACAATGGCAGGCTGGCATGTTTGGGATGGTTCTCGGGTACGCAAAATTCCAGTCTAGAATCTTGGAGCTGAAGAGGAAGAAGATATATATAAATTCACTCTAATTAAAAAGAAAGAAGATATATCGGTTCAGAAGTAAAATCAAGTCACTCTAGATATATTTACGTCTTCTCTTTCTTTCAAGATTAACGAGAAGTAGAATGAGGTCACCAGATAAATTTGGTGGCCCCGCTGGTGATAGCTTTATGGCTTCTCTTCCAAGAGAGATGTACATAGGCCGTTTATCACTTCAATTTTGTCACTGATAATAATTTTCAAAAGAACAAAATATTCTTTATTTCATGGTAAGAATGGCAACATTTTATCGTGGAATTTCAGTATTTTTTTTACCCACTTAACTATTTTGAAGTAAATTGGTGAGAACAATCTACAGTATTTATAGATAGAATTTAATTATATAATTATATATATTTATATACATAAATAAATTTAGCCTTAGAAAAAAAAAAAAAATTTATAAAAATTTCATAAATTTGAATTTATATTTCTAACCAATCTCTGTCGAAATATCATAAAACCAAATTTCAAAAATTTAAAATACAAATTTATTTTCAATGTGGTTGCTATTTATGCGCTACCATTGTAACCAACTTCTTTACCACAACACCCTCCTAATATTTCCAGGCTTTGGTCCATCATCGACATCTGCCTTGGCTTAAAGACTACAGATCTCTTCAACGTGCCCATTTATTTCCCCATTTTGGAAATTTGTCACTGAGTAAGACGTTCCTTTTTTCTTTCATAATATTATCCCCTCATCAAAGTTATTTATTTAAAATAATAATTTGTGATTTGTTAATCGATTTTGGTTTTTTCCCAAGCATTATATTTTAAATATATTTATTTACTTAAAATATTATGGTTTTGTAGTACTTATAAAATATTATGGTTTTTTAAATTATATAAATTATATTGTTGATAAATTTTAATAATTATTTATATTTTATAAATTTTAATAATTATTAATATATCATAAATATCAAAATTTTTATTTTGTGATACATTTCATATTCTCAAAAATAAAGAATTTTTTAAAAAATTATAATTTTATTTTAAATAGAAAAAAATTAATATGTGAATCAAACATGTATATATTTAAGAAAACATTCAAGAAAAAATATATTTACATCGAAACTTTTTAGGCTATGAGATCCACGGGTAAATAGTTTTTTATATGTTTTTTTATAGTGTTCGTTTTTATTTTATTTTAATAAGTAGATTGAATTTAAGTTTTGGCAACTTTTAAGTTAAAATGTTGTTATTAAAAATTTGTTAGATTTTAACCTCAATTTAACATTTTGATCATGTTAAGTTACACAAAAATTAAAATAAAAGTAAATTAAATAGAAAGATTGACATAATGTAATGAAAATTTTAATTAGGTCAAAATACAATAAAACATAAAAATAATAAAATAAAATAATAATAAACTATAAAAACAACCCATGGTATTCATGTGGAATGTAGTTTATTTAAAGAGGGAAATTAAGATGGCCTAGATCAATGTTAACTCTGCATTTACCAAGAGCCAAGAGGGATCATATGTCTTGATATGCAAACCTCTTTTATAGTAAAAAGAGAATCGTTATAATATAGATCTAGACTAATTAGTTAATAAAACTATTTTTAAATGTTTATAATCATTATTATTTTAAAATTTTACTTAATAAAATATATCTAACTTTTCATACATCCAAATATACATAGTTTTTCTTATTTTATATTATTTTTGTTACAACTAATAAAAATAAAAGTAAATTAAATATGAAGATTCACATAATGTAATGAACATTTTAAAATATAACCTCCTCTCCTTCTCCTTGCACAAATTTAAACTATGAGGCACAAGGTAGTCGTTGCATATAGGAACATTTAGATATGATAAGAAAAATGTGATAATATATTGTAATTTTCTGTACAAATGTGATGGAAAATGTGCCCTAAATGTTGACAATTTCATGGTTAATGTAGTATAAGCTACATGCAAATTTATAGTCTTGTATACAAGATCAAGAAAGCTATGTCCAATATCGAACACCATAGAGCAAGACAAGTTCACCAATTCAACTTGCTTCCAAATCTCAATAAACTTGTTTTTACTTATAATTTTGTTTTTCTCTCATGGCTGAGTTATTTTTCCAATAAACTTGTTTTTACTGCTCTTAAGTGATGAAATTCATGGTTTTTGCATATAGGAGCATTCATCTCTGATAAGAAAAGGCCATGAATGTTGGAAATTTCATGGTTAATGTAATATAAGATAAATAAAAATTCATTTCTTCTACACAAGATCAAGAAAGCTATGCTGAGTAGCCAACACCATAGGACAAGACATGTTTTCCAATTCGCCAACTTGTTCGCCAACTCCGCAAATGCTACCAAATCTCTCTCGGTGTCGGAGTTATTTTCTTAATCACCTTATTTTTACTTCTCTTGAAGTGAAGAAAGCCACCTCTCCATACATTCTTTACCGTTTGCACAAAGAAAAAAAAACCAACATCATATCAGCGATACTAAAAAAACAAGAACATGGCAGATAGGAGGGACATCAATGGTAAAGAACAATGTGATATTTTGAATATTTTCAAAGATCATGAAGGAAATAATACATAGGTGACTCAATAGGTATTGCTCAAGATTAAACTACACCAAAACAACCTTTGATTTTGAAGGTAGAAAATCATGATCTATTTCTTTATTCATGAGGCATTCATGTTGGCATGATCAAACAATGTATTTAACTTAAATTCAACATAGGCTTCATGATTTGTAAGGCTCAAGGAAGCAGTATTGCATTAAGATTTGCATTAAGATTTCATTAAGATTTCATTACCTGTTTTCATGGAAAAAAAATTTGATTTTCATTCCTCCACAATGGCTCCTTCTCGGCAACATATTATTTCTTCTAGGCTACTCTTTCCTAAGCTATTTCCTTACATCATTTCTTTTGCAACATGTGGTGCAATTGCTAGTTATGTAATTAGTGAAATAATGTGTGTGTTGAAGTATTTAATCAAGGAGTTATATTGCCAAAAAATTTAGAAATAAGTGATAGGTCTTGGCATAATGGAAGAATTCAAATTTTAAGAGGATTCAATTTCCGGAAGTAGTTTAGAACAAGAAATTATCATATCTCCCATTCAATTGTAAGTGTGGAAAATAAAGGAAGGGGCCACAATCATAAGATAAGTAAAGTGCTAGAGCACTTGATGTAGACAACAAGTTAAGAAAGAGGATATGTTAAAATCCTGTAGCATGTATTCTTGAAACACCTTAGCTTTACTAATAACAAGTCGTAGTAGTTTAGTGGAAAAATGGATATCAGGATGTCTAATGTATGGAGATCCATCCCGTGATATTACAAAAACTAGAAAATAAATAGCATGTATGTTAATAGCCAAGCATCTAGTGAGCTCAAAGCAATGTCAGGTTATCTTGGCTGCATCAAGCGACATCACTATTTTCATAATTACACTTTCGTTGAGGATGCTAATATAGGTGTAAAGTCAAATCTTGTCTGTTTATTATATTGGAAGTTGTGATTGTGAATTCAAGTTCTTGAACCTTGGAAATCCAATGTGGAGGTTTTCCTAACAAAAGTTTTTTGATAACAAAATTTAGCAGTAGTTAAAGGGACTTTTATCTTAGTATACTTACCAAGAATGAAATGAAAAAATTTGTAATAGCATTTACAAGAGAAAATTCACGTTTTTCAATCAAAATATGTTTTAGTTCATCCTCAAATAAGCTTTGGCTCATATAAATTATTGTATGTTCATTATTTTGATTATCCTTTAGAAAAAGAATTGCAGAAATAGATTCTTTTGTGGCATTATTATAAATGATAAAATATTTTTAGAAAATAGACTTTACCAACATAGGTGCGGTAATAATATCAGTTTTAATGTATGTGAAAAAAATTTCTATATTGTCTTTCTAGGAACATACTTTATTTTGTTTTAACAACAATGAATAATTTAACCATTTTGGTAAAATTAGGAATGGCTTTCCTTGCAAAATTAATTTTACCCATGAATTATGGGATTTTATTTGAGATAGGAAGTATGAGATTCTAAATAGAAATTTCTCTTTCTAGATCAAAATTGATTCCAAAATCTGGTATTATATGCCCAAGTTATATTCTTGCATTAACACCAAAAGTGGATTTTGTAGGGTTTAAGGACATTCCAAATTTTTGACAGTGAAGAAAAACCTACCTAATATGATCAAAAATATCTTCTTGGATCATAGAATAAAGAGTGAAATCATTGAGATGAGGTTTGAATATTTTTTTTAATTATATCATCAAATTCTATTTGCATAGGTTTTTTGAAAGTGGCACGTACATTGATTAAACCAAAAGGCATGTGTTCCTATGCAAGTGTGCTGCAACAAGTAGTAAAAGTTGCTTTATATTTGTCAACTCTCTTGAGGAATATTTCATTGTATATTGAAAAACCATCAAGGAGTGACATCATTTGAGATCCTGCAACTTGTTATAGAATTAATTCCATATTTGGAAGTAAAAATTTACCTTTAACTCTTGCCTTGTGTTGTAACATTATTTGATTTTGATAAGTTGGCATGGTAGTTTAAAAAATAAAAAATAAAAAATGCTAAGTTAGAACATGGATGAAAAAGAAATTTGAAAATGTTAGGAAAAGTATATTTTATTTACATCGATGTGAGAAAAAATGATAGGATCATTTGCTCTAAATAAAGGAGGCAACAAAAAAATGTTAGAGAAGCATAAAATAAAAATGTTAAATGCTTTAGTGATCAAAATGATAATGGTCGCCTGTTTAAATGCGCCAGAATTTCATAATGTAAATTTTAATTCATGATGTTTGAACCTTTGAAAAGGGGTTTTGTAATTTCATTAATTAAATTTATCTATATGTGTGCATATTAATTTTATTGTAAAGTCACTAAACGACAAGCGATCAAATCAAATATGATAAAGTGCTCGCAGATTCTGATGGTAGATCTTGAGCTTCTCTCAGATCTATAATGGAGATTGACTTCTCATGCCCTCTGCCTAAAACCAGAAACCGGGGGGTACCCCCCCTGAAAACCACCTCCGGTTTTCCACTTCCACTACCATTTTCAAACGCCATAACCGTTTATACATCCGCCACTCATATTATTCCACGTCACATATATATTATCCCTAATCCTCCATTATACTCGTTAATATTACCATTGTCCAATAAATTCATACCATTTACCTGTTAATCATATCATTGCACAGTAAATTCGCTTGACTGTTAGCCACGACCATTAAACCCAAACTGTAGTTTATAAAATTGCCCACAATCACTCGTTCATTACTTCACTTCCACCTTTAATTCATTTTCATCCTCCATCATTGTTCCATAGTGAATTATCTTCTGTAAATACCCTTCATTATCCTGAAACCCTATCATTGTTTTGTAACCAGAAGCTTTGAATCCCTGTACCATTTTGTTACAGTCAAGCATGGCACCTAAGGCCAAAATGAAGAAACAAACTACTTCGAAAGGTAAAGGTAAGAAAAGTGTGACAGAAGAAATCCCAAATGTTGACAGTGTTGCAGAGGTCATACCCGAGGTCGCTCACCCAGGTGCCAAGGTTATTCCTGAAGCCACCAACGTTGTTGCAGAAGACATTCTTGCAACTCAAAAAATAAACCTTGACCTCACAACCCTAGTTGATACCTATTTTAAAATTGTTGAATGTCATACTGAATTTGAATTCTACAAGCTACATCTGTGGCTAAAACAAAAGCTTCTGGATAAACAAGACCCTATCAGGTTTTGGGAGTCCATGTTACCTCTGTTTTCATTCCCTCAAACTCACCCATTCCCATATTTAATTTCTTGGTGTTAGAAGCAATATGACCCTATAACCAGATCAGTGGTGGCTCAGAACAGAAACATTCTGATAACCATATCTCTTGAAACCATTAATCAGATGCTTCTCATCCCTTCTTCTGAGTCCATATCCTTTTTCTCCCCTGCTGCCCTCATGGATCTTTATCACACATTATCCTTCCCACAGAGAGCTCAGATATTCGACATCTTTCTACCTGAGGATGCAAATTTACTAAAGAGAAATCCCCCATATGAGTCCTCCATCTTCCCCATTGCTTCCAAACACTATATCTTCCTCCTTTCTTATCTGTTAGGATACCCCAACAATGAAACCTTTGATGAAATCATCCTAGGTTTATTATGTATCTTTAGCCTTGACAAACCACCATTGTTTATGTATAATTACAGCCATTTTCTAGCTGATATTATACATGAAAAATTCATGAATTTCACCACTCAAGGAGTATTTACTTATTCTTATGTGATCATTCATATGATTTTGTTTCAGTAGGCAGATATGTTTCCCATTAACTTCAACAAGCAGGATGCACAGGTAGTGAATCAATCAGTGATTCACTGGACAAAATTGGTCAGAACATCATCAACAACTACTTCTTTTTCAGAATTCAGAGATCTATTCATTCATCCAGTCAAGCAGTTCCTTACTAGTTCATTAGATCCTAGAATTGGAGAAGACATTAGGAGGATTTTTCACCTTCGTGAGCAAGCAAAGACATGTGATTGGTAGTTGTACTAGAATTACAGAGAGATTAGGGTGTATTTTTGCGAGCTTCCGCCATACAAGCTTCCAAAATATGTACCTATGAGAATTTTCTCATTAGAATACATAGGACAGATGCTAAATATGGATGAATTGCATTTTGTTTCAAGAAAAAGGAAAGCCCAATTTAAAATCAAGGCCAACATTGGATCATTCATTTGTAATACCAGAGCAGTTGGTGTTGATGCAGATGCACTATTAAAGAAGATGAGTTTTCATCCAAGTTTTACTTGGTCATATGACCCTCATGGAATTATTTATGCTCTGAGGGTTGAATCCAAGACAACTTCTTACACTCACACCTCTAGACCAGAAATATAAAATTACATGGATTAGGATGAATGGGTAGAATGTAGTTTACAAGAAGCAGATGAACAGGTCATTTATACTTCTAATGTACAAACACCAGTCCCTGATAGTAAACAAAAAAAGAGGGTTAGAGAAGAGACACCAAATCCTAAGGAGCTTATAAAAGAATTCATCTTACAACATTAAAAACCAAGGCTTGATTCTTCCTTGCTTTTATAAGATAAACAACCAGCGATCATAGATTTGGGAGAAACTAAAGTCTCCACATCTACAAATATTCCTCAGAATCATTCATCAGCATCACCTGCATGAGAGCCCCTAAAGATCATCCAACATGCAAATGCCAGCTCTATAGAGGAGCATAATATTTTCTCCAAATTTCTAGAGATCAAACAAAAGAATGAAGCACTAAAGTTAGATGTTTACAACCAATTTTGGAAACAGACATCTACATCACAACACAGGCTTCTCACTGCCTTTGACAGTGATAAGGGCGGGATGCAGATGGCCTTTGTGCAAGCAATAGTGCCATTTTCGAAAACCCATGCCGACTATAAGAATACTTCCCTCTCATTTGATGCAAGACAATTACATCCAATTGACCATATGGATATGCACATGTAGTCAGGAGAAATGTTATTTTCAACCATGACTACAACAGTTATGTCTCTTTCAAAATAAAAAGTAGCACTGTAAAATATGCAATCCCAGTTGAAGCTTGAGAAACTGTCTTGTTTGGCTAAACACAACACGATAAAGACATTGGAATAAATTGTAGTAAAATTAGGATATGATCCCGCTAACTCCAAAGCAGCTGAAGAAATCATCAAGCAGAAAAATGCAGACATTGCTGCCCTACGAAAACAACTTAAGATTCCCGCGATTGAAGACCCATAGACTAAAGAAATGGCAGAAAATGAATCTGACAAGGAGGAAATGATTAAATTAATTATTGACCAAAATCTGCAGATTAGAAAAATGGAATAACATATTGAAGAACTACTGAAAGAGAAATCAACACTCTAAGTAAATGCAAATCCTACTTTAGCAACTCAAATATCTTCTACCGGTGTAGAAACCTCAACAACCTTGAACATGACTGATCTAGCACAACTTGATCAAGAATTAGCCACTCAGAATCAAGCACATGAAAAGCTAAATTAGAAGTTTCAACTTCTTGAGTCACAAAAGAGTAGAAATGATACTTTGTATTTAGGGGAAATGCAGAAGACTCATTAATTGGAACTTAGAATCAAAGAATTGGAAAGTGAAACTATGATGGCATCAACTTTAGGAGAAACTAAGTAGAGTATTTGGGAAAATATCAGTGAGTCCATTACTGAAATATGGCCATCTATTCAGATCATCTTCGAGCGACAGGAACTCATCAAAAAATATAGAACATCAATTTAAGAAGGGAAGGATCATATCCAAAAAAATCCAAGTGAAGCTTCAGATATGATTAAGGTTATTAATTCAAAGAACAAGGATGAGTTGGAAGCAATCACCATTTTAGAGAGGACTGCAATTATTTTAGAAATAAAAAAGGTTTTGTAGAAAAGGAACTTGATCAACTAGTTGCAGACCAAGTGTGAAGCCTTAAATGTTATTGTCAAAAGGTTTTATACTAAATTTAACATTTTAAATCATAAAGGTCTTCCAGGTCTAGTTGGATTAAATGATTAGTTGGTCAAGTTAGAATATTATTGCAAAAAACTGTATACAATTGCAATAGACAAAACAAAATTTGCAGGTATCAAAGGTCACATTATAGGCAGATATTTCCTGGAAGCTTTATAGTTTGACTTGATTATTTAGCATCAATTCAAATAGTTGTTCATCCAAAAACCAACTTTCGATAGATTCACTGAAGTGGATGAAGTTTTCAGGAAAATGATAAATTGTGAAATCCTGAGTGAAGATCAGTGGGATAAGTTTTGTGAAACCATTGAGTGAAAATATTAAATTTTCAGCATGCCAACACATCCGATTTTAAAGATCCAGGTCAGCAACAACCTCCAGCAAAAAGGGACAAGTCAGCAACAACTCTTACCAAAAGAGGTCGAATCATCAACAATCTCCAGAAAAGCAGAGACACTCTATCTATTTGTCTCCTTATTTTATTCTTATTATCCTATTATTATAAATCAGTTAAGATATTTCTAAATTTTTGTAAGTTAGTATAAATAACTCTCAACACGATTTATGAAGGGTTTCACCCTTGGATGAGAATATTTTGTAAAGAAAAAAGTGTACTAAGTCTTTTTATCATCAATAATACAAGCAGGATTGTGAACTCATCTCGTACAACTCTATCTTCTCTGTGAGTTTTCTAGTTTTCTGTCATTATGTTTCTTCATATGTTTAATTATCATAAAAATAAGTAGGTGAGGTTGGCTGTGTTTCAGCAACCTTATAATTAAGTTAAAATTATTATAAAGAATGATTTACTTGATAATATGTTAGTGTAAATCCCTTTAATCAATAATATCATATAATATATTTTGTTGAACTTTACATTATTTAAAACTATCCGCATAACTCTATCTTCTCTGTGAGTTTTCTAGTTTTCTGTCATTATGTTTCTTCATATGTTTAATTATCATAAAAATAAGTAGGTGAGGTTGGCTGTGTTTCAGCAACCTTATAATTAAGTTAAAATTATTATAAAGAATGATTTACTTGATAATATGTTAGTGTAAATCCCTTTAATCAATAATTTTTCAGTATTTTGGTGATGTTAAATATATTTTGTTGAACTTTTGAACATTATTTAAAAGTGTTCCAGCTTATTATTTATTGAATAGTTCAATTAGAATGTTTAATAATCATATCTTCTTACAAAATTCTACTTAATAGAAATCATAAAAGCTTAATTATTGTATGAGATGAACAAGCAACCATTACATTGAATTATTGATATTATCAGCAAGATTTAAAAAAATTAACTGCTTGATTAAAATCTCTCTTATACATTGGTCCTCCAAATATTTTAAAACCCAAACAAAAAATTTAGATGCTTTGGCATGATTATTGACCAAAATCATCTCAAAGGAAACATCAGATTAGCATTGTTCCTGGGGAGACGAAGAGTAAAAAATATATCTTCCTGGGATAATGATTTTTCCTCTTTTCCTTTAAGGTGAATAAAGGATAAAGATATAGGTCAAAACCTTTCAACTAGCAATTCCACTGATTCAAACTGGATCCTTTTAAGCACACTAGATCTCGATCTAAATATGAGATTTTTAACCCTTTACCAAATCCATAAAGACTTGTTAGGGAAGCCTCTTTGAAAAGAAAATAGAACATTTCTGCTTCTTCCTCTTTAGCCTTACACCCTAAAGAAATTTCATCCGTAGACCCTTATTCAGTATTATAATCCCAAGCTGAGTTGAATCAATTACCTCCTCGGGTTGCTGAACTTTATTCACAATAAGTAGATCTACAGTCATTTTTTTTGGTAGCATCACTTGATTCATATCAAGTCCCAACCTTCCTTGTAGATTCACCTACGTCCGAGACAGAATTGGACTTACATTTGCATGAATTTAAGCCTATTTATTTTGTTACTCTAGTCTATCACCCTTTTCCATTAGACGCTAATCAACCAGAAGAGACAATTGATGTCTATTATAATCTATTATTGGAATATAAGGAAGAGGATTTAACCCCATCAGTTCAAAAACTAGTTTTTAAAATCCCTTTGAGATCTTCACTTCCTCCCCCTCCTTCACATTCTCCTCCACCCCCAACACTCATTCACCTACATCTTCATCAACATCTTCATTAACATCAACTTCATCATCCATGACTTTTCAACTCATTATACAAGCTAGGTATGCTGCTCTTGTTCTCCCTAACGCCTTGGGAAATTTCCCCGATGGATATCTCAAACATTTACCAAGATTTAATGGAGAGACACATCA
>JAXQQM020081952.1:0-18794 GCA_034641835.2 Pinus albicaulis
TAAAGAGAGAGAGGTGTATAATGATAATATTAAGGATTAATAATAATTTCAATTCCATTTCTAATAATAGTATACAATAGATGAGTGAGGGCACCAACCCTTTTAATGAAACAGGAACCAAACTATTGCCAAGCACCAACTTGGACTTTGATGAGGCTCCGACCTATAGTTCTTTGACCCTATCTTCTCAAGGCACCAACCTTGTGTTTAGGAGCTCCTACTCCAAGGACACCAATCCTTATTTTCTTCTTTATTAGATGATTGATTCAAAGATGCTCCATTGCACCAATCTTCACCATACTACACCAACTATTATGCATCAACTTCTTTTTCAAATCTGATCCAAAGTATTGTTCCAATACTTCTGCACCCCATTAAGATTTCAACACCAGACTGTTCCAAGACTATTGCATCAAAGCTATACCAGGACTTTAGGAGTGTACTTGCTCTAGGTTATGATGATTCTTTTGCACCATAACTTTACCAAATTTCTGCACCACACAACACAAATATTTCTCCACTATATAGAGCTTCTTTTACCAAGGAACAAGTCTGAATTCTGAAGGAATGCCACAAGTCCGATGTCAACAATTCGATGTACCCACACTTCTATAACATAGATCCAAAGTCTCTAAATTCTGGGTCTGGTCTAAGTCTACCAACAACAAATATACCAAACTCCTGAGACTGTAATGCATGCTTGAATTTTTTTTTTTACAATTCCAAACTCCTGTAGGTGTCTTGAGTTATTAGTTCCCCAGCAACCATACTTTCCACACATACAAGAGTTTGTGTCAGCCTTTCGATTCTCCTGTCGAAACGAACAGAATTTGATTTTACTTTTTTAAAGTCCTGTAGGTGTATTATGCCCCTTAACAAGAGATATAAGCCTTAAAATAATTTTGTCCTGAGCATATATATAACTGTAAATATTTGGTCCTAATTAGGACTTCTATTCAACCCTTAACTCGTGCTTCAAAAATAGCTATATTCTTCCACTAGTATTACTGATCTGAGGGTACTATTTCAATTATAGTGTGTTTAACACAAAACAAATTTGTTATGCTCCCTCCTTTAGTTCACGAGTTGTGAACTTGTCTTCACCACTCTGTATTTCTTGACAAAATTTCTTGAGTAGAAAACGAGGTCTTATGGTCTTATTAATATGCATCATGTTGTGAAAAATGATGGGACGTGACCTTTAAAGTAGGCCAACTTGTCCTAGAAGGATGATGTCGGCTCAAAGACCATAAATTATATTTTAACTTAAAAAATTCAATAACTCTCAAACTGCGTGGAGTCTTGGGCTGAGTAGTAGCTCATTGGAAAGCTAAAATTATGCTCTTTCAGATGGTGGAGGTCTCATGAAATAATTTTTCCTCAAAGGTATTAGAAAAGATGTTTTTAATGTGTTGAGCGCAAAAATAGATTGAAGAACCTCTTCATTGATTCCTTTGACTTTGCTTACTCATGATTCCCTTTATTGTGCTTGTTGGTCATGGATATTGACATCAATGACAATTAGAGTAACAATAAAAGTGGGTAAATGTGGGAGGAGGCGTGCTACAGTGTGGTATTAGAGTGGGTTACTCTCTCTTTGGGTAAGTCTAATGTTTTCAAGGTTGTGGTTGTTGTGGGTCATGTTATACAATTGGTATGGTCATGCACAATTTTTTTATGTTGTTATGTTGATTACATGGTATACCTATGATTATACATGTACATGCTAATGTGGATTGATCTTTTAGACTAGATAAACCTCCCATGAACATCATTAAGGTAAGGATTTTATTTTGGTATCTATTTGGTTTATCTAAAATGGTACACTTGTAGGAAGAAGAGAATCTAAGATGACAAGAAAAATGGTAGACTACAGTTCGCCTAACTCTCCCTAGACATAAACTGGGCAACAAGGATAAGAGTACTCTCTTCGTATAGGAGGTACATTGATGAGCTTGAGGGAATAGATCAAAATTTGCAAGGCACACAATGACATGTTGGTTGAGGCTCAGGAAATACTTTCAATGGCTCAAGAGAAGCATGTAGAGGTTAATGCAGTGATTCTTCAGGGCTTTTCAGAGTTGCAGAAACAAGGATCACTACAAGAATTCTTTGGTGACGGACCATAAAGGACCATCACTATATACACTTATAGTGATGGTTTTTTAATGACCGTCACCATATGTGACATTGGTGATGGACCTTAAAGGTCGGTCACAAGCATGACCCTCACCAATGTGCTTTTTTCTTGTAGTGGATGGTTGAGGATTAGTCAAGAGCGGGAGGAGAAAACTAATGGAGCCTATGGTAGCAGTTCTCAATCTGGATATAGATGAGATAGAGGGGACACAGTTAGAGGTGGAAGATAATTGGATACACCTGATAGGAGGAATGGTATGTATAGACATCATTCTAGTTCCTCATCGAGGAGACATCATCACAATCATCACCATAATCATCCTTATAGGAGGAGGGAGTATTTACCTGAGGAGTTCAAGAAAGTGAAGCCTCCTACATTTTATCGAGAGATGAGGAAGTCAAAAGATGAAGAGGCATGGTTTCTTGGGATGAAGAAATTATTCAGATTCCATAACTACTTAAAAAAAATTAAAGCCACGATAGGCACATTTAGTTTTAAAGGGACAAAAAATATCTGGTGGGAATATGTGAAGAATTTCAATGACATTCAGGAAGAAGACTTTATTTGGGATGATTTCGAGAAAATATTCAAGAAGAAGTACCTATAA
This sequence comes from Pinus albicaulis, assembly GCA_034641835.2. Lineage (NCBI taxonomy): Eukaryota > Viridiplantae > Streptophyta > Pinopsida > Pinales > Pinaceae > Pinus > Pinus albicaulis. The sequence continues at coordinate 2,748 of JAXQQM020081952.1, forward strand.
AAGAGGTAATACGATGATAGAGCTAAGGATTTTTATGAGCTATGGATGCGTTTAATGACAGATGATGAGTATACTAACAGATTCTTAGAGATTTTGAGATATGTTCAATATATCAAGGAGGAGAAGGCTAAGATTCAAAGGTTCATCATTGGATTACCATTAACATATAGAGATCAGATTGAGAGTGATGAGCCCAGATTGTTAAAGGAATCCATCCATAAGCTGAATAATTGATATCAACAGTCAAAGAGAAAATATAAGCCTAGACATGACTTCAAAGGAAATGGGAAAGTTAAAGGGAAGTGGCCACCGATGAGGGGAAGACCTCAAGATGTAGGTGAGAAAGAAAATGTGGTTCCTTACAAGAATTTCAATACAGTTGAGAAGGGACATGGGTCACAACATGGAGAGAACTAGACTACATGTGATAGTTGAGTGTTGTTGCAGTGTTGGATATGTTGCAAATATCAAAATAAGAAGGATTTTCCATTGTGCATGGGAGGTAGGACTCATATATATAGTGCTTAGGAGGTGCAAAAAATTGGGGATGTTGGTCATAGTATGCCTCAGATTTATGTCGTTGTGGACAACAGACATGTGGATCACCATGCATCTCTTATTGATAGGGACGATAATATTTATGATCAATTTATTTGTATTTTGATTGATCCTGGATCTAATTATAGTTATGTTAATCCTAATCTTGTGGATAAGTGTGGCTTGAAAAAATAAGTGCATGCAGATTTTTGGTTGGTGCAGTTGGGTACCGATACTAAGAAGAGAACTCATCACTGGGTAAGATATTTTGCATTTGATTTGAATGGTATGCCTACAACATCAAATTTTAATGCACTACCAATGGGATCATATAACAATTTTTGGGTATGGACTGATTGTATATTCACATGACCAAGGTAGATTGCTATGACAAGGCTATTGAGTGCCTGGATGATAATTGGGAAAATAGAATATTGCAAGGAAAGAAGAAGCCTACATAAGTGAGGATGGTTACAACTATGCAGGCTAAGAGGACTTGTAGGAAGGGGTGTGTGATGTTTGTATTTCGTATTTAAATTAACAAGGGAAAGGATGTTGAGGATGCAAAATATTTTATAGGTATCCAGTCTTGCAGCAATTTTAGGATGTATTTCCAACAAATATTCCAGAGTTTCGTCCTCATACGGAGGTATAATTTTCTATTGAGTTGGTACCAGAGGTAGCACCAACATCAAAGACACCTTATAGAATGAGCACATCAGATTTTGTGGATTTGAAGTTGCAATTGAAGGAAATGCTTGACAAAGGATACATTAGGCCAAGTGTATCACCATGAGATGCACCGATATTGTTCACGAATATGAAGGATGGTACTCTTAGGGTGTGCATTGATTACAAACAGCTAAACAAGGTGACGATCAAGAAGAGATACCCATTGTCGAGGATTAATGACTTGTTTGATCAGTTGAAGGGAGAAATAATGCTCTCAATGATTGATTTGAGATGAGGATATCATCAAGTATGCATCAAAGAAGAGGACATTTACAAAACTGATTTTAGGGCGAGGTATGAGCATTATGAGCTTGTTGTAGTCCCATTTGGTTTGAATAATGCTCTAGCTATTTTTATGTGCTTAATGAATAATGCGTTGCATCCTTATCTGGAGAAGTTTGTTATTGTATTAATTGATGACATCTTGGTATATTTTTCGAATGAGGAAGATCATGCTGAACATTTAGCAAGAATGTTGACAATTCTAAGAGAGTATCAGTTGTATGCCAAGCTTAGCATGCTCATTTTTTCAGACAAAGGTACATTACTTGGGACTTGCTGTTTACAAGGCAAACATAGCAGTATATCCAGAAAAGATAAAATATATCATGGAATGGGAAGCTCCTAAAAATGAGCATGAAGTCAAACCATTCATGGGACTAGTAGGTTACTACAAGAGGTTCTTTAGGAACTGCTCACACATTTCCTATCCTATTACATAATTGCAAAGGAAAGGTAAGAAGTTTGAATGGATGAAGGAGTGTTTAACCAGTTTTGAGTAGTTGAAGCAGTTGTTGACAAATGCTTCAGTTTTAAATATTGTAGATACAGAAAAAGAGTTTGTAGTGTGTACAAATTCTTGCAAGTGAGGGCTTGGTGGAGCCCTTATGTAGGAAGGACTGGTGATATGCTATGAGTCCAACATACTAAATTAACATGAGAAAAATTATCTGACACATGATCTTTAGTTGGCAACAATCATACATGCATTGAAGATGTGGAGAAATTATTGTCTTGGCAGGAGGTTTGTGTTGATGATCAATCATAGTGGGTTGAGATATTTGTTTGACCAACCAAATTTGAATTCCAGATAAGTTAAATGGTTGGATACCCTTAGTGACTTTGACTCTGAGATTAGATACATTAAGAGAAAAGAAAACAAGGTTGCATATGCTTTCCGCAGGAAAGTGCAGTTGAACAATGTTGCAACAGTGAGATCATATGGGATAGATTTACACAATCAGATCTTATAGGCATGACACCAATATGGTACGTACAGGGAGGTTATGCTCAGGTTACAACAGGGTACGGTTGATCATGATGTGGACTATAGTCTCATGGAAAATGACTTGTTGAGATTTAAGGACGTGATATATGTGTCAGGTGACAGTGAACTCAAGAAGCTTAGAGTTTCATGTGAAACCATAACAACGTAAACTATGAAACGAGAAATATAAACTCAAAATGAGAACTCTAGCAAAAAAACCCCAAAAAACATGAAAAAACAGTTCGTAAACGAAAAGTGGTGATGCTGGAATAATTCTTTTTTTCAGAGGTAAATTTTCAACATGGTTAAAAAATGGTAGTGAAAACCAATTTTTGTGTGCCAAAAACACCCTCAAAATGAAAAGTGAAGATATTGGAATAACATATTTTTTAAGGACAAATTTTTAACATTTTGAAATACCATGTAAAAGATAAAACATCATCACTCCAAAAAAACTTAAAATTTTAAAAGAAAAATGAAAAACAAAATTACAAATAAAACCAAGAGTTAAAAAAAAAAACAAAACAAAAGCAAAATTTAAAAAAAAAGAAGAAGTAAATAGAGATATATATTAGAAAAAAAATATAAAATTAAAAAAAAAAAGACAACAAGAAATCAAATATATAAAAGTATATAAAAAAGCCAAAAGGAGAAATCAAACATAAAAATAGAAAGAAAAAAAAACAAATTAACCTACAAAGATAAAGATAAAAATATAATATATCAAATATAAAAATATAAAGAAATATAAAGAAATAAATAATTAAAGAATAAAAAATATAATTAAAGTAATAGAATTAGCCAAATAAACAAAAAAAACCCCCGGATGCGGGTGCTCGCCATTGAATTAGTGCGCCACCAGGCAGCCATGTGGAGAGACACTTGGCTGCTCCACATGGCTACTTATGGAAAGAAGGACCGTGATAAATGTTGGCGTGAGGGAGCCACTACACTCAACCTCCGCCACCTTCTCCTTGATGTACCAACTCTGCAACTCATTAAGACCGCTTGCCATGGCCATTAAGTTGGTCACCGCGACCCTTTCGTCCTCATTTCGTCCCTCCCACCTGCTCTCGGTGCATTTGTCTGTCAATTTCCCTCCACCTCTCGTGCAAGGTCCTCCTTTGACCAGCCTCAACCTTCCTCTGGAAGTTTTTCTTCTCCTATGTTTTCTAAGGCCACCCTCTTGGTCCGGGGACTCCGCTCCTTAGAAAATTATGCCTCGGCGCCATAGAATGAGGTGCATAAAAGCTGGGGGTCGTGGTCAGCCTTCCCGTCCTCCGCTTTCTCTCACCTAGGTTCATGACCTGAACCTTTTGATTGGCTAGAATGAGCATGATAGGAACCCCCCTGTCAAATTCAACGCCCAGCTCTCTATGTAGCTCCCTGTCCTTGCTTCGACTCCCTCCATTCCCCACAGAAAGAAGAGGTCGCGTAAATCTACCATTCCTCTTGAGCGTACTTTCATCCCATGTAAGATGAAGGCCCTCTCGGTGCAAAGCGCCACCAGCGGTAGCAAAGAATCTAGTGACAACTCTGGTAATAGTGAAGATAGCAGCTCGGGCAAGGAGGCCGAAACAAGACGGGACAGTTTGGACTACATACAGCATCCTTGGCTAAGCTTGACACCCTAGCGTCGTGATGTCCTCAACATCCTAGCCATACGTTGAGCAAGGAGACAGATGATGGGTGCTACGTGTGTAGAATTGAGGAAGAAGTTCCCACCTCCAGCAACAAGAATGTAGGTTCACCTTAGGTTCAGTTTTTTAATTCTCATTAACATGCTCATGTTTTGGATTTGTGTACTCTGTGACTCGTGTCCTATTTTGGTAACTATATCTGTTGGTTTCCTGCTTTGGGCAGCAGTTACTCTCTGGTTTTTAAGGACTAGTTTCCCTAACTGGGGAAGTCCAACTTCTGGTGGAAAATTGTTGAAACTTCCCTTTGGATTGGACTCGTCAAATCTAGAGGAAGAGACCTGTAATTTTCTGTTCTATATGATATAATAGAAGTAGTTTCACTTAGAAAAAAAATAAAAGAAAAGAAAATACTCTATTAGACAATTTAAAGAAAAACAAAAACAAAATAAATATTACATTTTAAAAAACACATTTTAAAAAATCAATAAAATTAAAATTAAAACATAGTAAAAAAATTCAAAATTCAAAATAAAAATATTATACTACTAAAAATAAAAAACAATCATAAAAAAATGAGAAAAAAATAAAAAATAAACATTGAAAAAAATAAAATTAAAATATCTGAAAAAACTTTTAAAAAAACCTAAAACAATTAAAAAAATAATCACAATTAAAATAACTAAAAAAACATTATAAAATAAAAAAATTAACACAAATATAATTAAAAATAAAATTAAAATAACTTAATAAAACATTAAAAATAAAAAAATAAAAAAAATTGTGGCCCTCAAGCCTTTGGGAGGGCTCAACCCAATTCGAAGAATTGGGTTGAGCCCGCCCAGGGCCCCGAGGGGCTGAAAGCCAATTCTCAGAATTGGCTCGGGGGGCAGCCGATTCTGAGAATCGGCTCTCAACTCTGTCGGGTGGCCCGAGGAGCGGCCGACAACGCTTGCCTCACTCCGTCGGCCCATGTCAGCCACCCCTCGGGCCACCCAGTGGGGTTGGCTGGAGGCTATTCTCAGAATAAAATAAAATAAATATTGAAAAAAATAAAAATAAAAAAATTTGAAAAAAAATAAATTAAAGAAAAAATAATATCTAAAAAAAGGGTAAAAAAATAAAACCCTAAAACAAATTAAAAAAATAATCAAAAATAGAATAACTAAAATAACATTAAAAAATAAAAAAATGAAAACAAATATAATTTTAAAAAAAATGACTTAATATTACATTAAAAAAAAATTAAAAGTTTTAAAAAATTAATAAGAATTATATCATAAAATAAAAAAATTTGTGGCCATCAAACCCTTGGGCAGAATCGGGTTGAGCCCACCCAAGGGCTTGAGGGGCACGAGGGGCTAAAATCTGATTCTCATAATCGACAGGAGGGCCACCCGAGCTTGGCAAGCTCAGCCGGCCCACAGTGGGCGCCCCTAGGGTCACCCGACGAGGCGGCTGGGTGGCACGAGGGGCAGTCGTCGTGGGCCGACGAGGCTGACTAGCTCTGTCAGTGCACGAAGACCACCCCTTGGGCCACCCGGCCAGCCCAGCCGAGTGGCCAAAGGGGTGGCTGTTGTGTGCTGGTGGAGCATATTCTTAGAATCGGATTTGCCTCGCCGGGTGGCCCAGGGGGCGGCCAACCTCTGAGAATCGAATTTGCCCTGCCAGGTGTCTTAAGGGGCGGCTGCAGTGGGCTAGTCGAGTTTGGCCAGCTTGGCCAACCCATGACGGTCACCCCTAGGGCCACCCAGAGAGGCTGGCCGGAGTCGATTGGCTCCGCCGGCCCACGACAGCCTCCCCATGGGCTTAGAATTGGCTCTTGCCACCCTCGCCCATAACTGGCCCATAACAACTGCCCCTCGGGCCCCGTGGACCATCGGAGCTTGATCAGCTCCACCGACCCATGTTGTTTGCCCCTCGGATAACCCAACTGTTTTTTTTTTGTTTTTATAATTTTAAAATTTTAAAATTTAAAATTTATTTTATTTTATTTTTATGATTTTGTTTTTTATTCTTTTTAATTTTTTATTTTATTTAATTTTTTATTTTTTGTTTTCTAATTTTTTTAATTTTTATTTTATGATTTTGTTTTTTAATTTTTTTTGAAATAAAATTATGTAATTTTCACGTCTTGTTTTAAGATAAGAAAAAATACATTAAAAAATTAAAATTTTATATAATATGATTTTCACTTCATATTTTATATGAATCATTTAATTTTTTGAAAAGAATATTATTATTATTATTATTATTAATTGACATAAAATTCATACAATTTGCTAATTTTATACTTTTTTCGATTAATTTTTTCCTATAAAAATGGTTTATTTGACATGCCACTTTAAGAAAAAACACTCAAAATGTGTATTTTTTTAGTTCTATCTATATTCAAAATGTGTCTTTTTATGTAAATTGTTAAGAATTGTTGTTTTTTGGTGACAAGTATTTCATGGGAAATGAAATATTATTTAACAATATATAATTAGATAGAAGATCAAAATTTTAAAATTTTGGGGGGAGGTTTTTTAACGCTACAAAGAATAAAAAATCTCACTAAAAAATGAAAATAAAAAAAAAACTGAAAAACACTTTAAAAAAATATGTAATTGAAGAGCAATAAGATGAGTACTTAAAAAATTGTTAAATTTAGAAAATAAGTACTAGCGTTTAATACATTAGAAAATTTAAAGTAAAAAATAAGTCTTCTTAAAAAAACGGAAGATGCTGACATCAACACTTTTCAAAATCAACATAAAAATCACTAACATTTAAAAAATAATGTTTATACTTGGTACATAAGAAAATTTAATGGGTAAAAAACATGCTAAAAAAAAACTAAGTGTATTATGAATCAACACTTTTCAAAATCAGACGATTTTTTGCTACCCAAAAAAAGCATGTACTCATTTCCGTTCACGTTTCAAAGTTTACATTGTTCCATATTCAAGTCACCCAGGATATTAGAATACATTAACAACAAAGAAGAGGTTCTACTATTGGTCGAATATGAAGAAGGACATGACAAAGTTTGTGGATAGATGTTATACTGGTAGCAGGTCAAAGCAGAGTGTAAGCATCGAGTTGGGTTGCTTCAACCTATTATGATTCCAGAGTGGAAGTGGGAGGTCATTTGCATGGACTTCATCATAGGTCTTCCGAGGACATCGAGGAAACATAATTTTATCATGGTTGTGTTCGACAGGTTGAGCAAGGTAGTTCACTTCATTCTAGTGAAGCCAAGTTATTTAGATAGTGACATAGCATAGGTATTCATTAGGGAGATCATGAGATTGCATAGTGATCTGAAGTGGATTGTACCAGATAGGGATGCCAATTTTACTTCCAAGTTTTGGAAGGAGTTGTTTGCATGATTGGGGACAACGTTTTCCTTCAACACAACTTAGCATCCATGGAAAAATAGACAGACAGAGAGGGTGAATAGAATATTGGAGGATATGATGAGGATGTATGTCATGCATCAGTAGAGGAGATGGGAGGAGTACCTTCCATTGGTCGAGTTCGTTTACAATAATGGTTATCATGAGTCACCAAGGATGAGTCAATTTAAGGCACTGTATGGGTGGAGTTGTAACACTCCCATCAGTTGGAGTGATCCAGTGAACATGGTACTTATTGGACTGGACATTTTGGTCGACATGGAACATGAAATGTAGGTTATAAACAAGAATCTAAAGGCAACACAAGACATGAAAAGAAGTTATGCAGACTAGCACAGGGAATTTAAGGAGTTTCGGGTTGGAGAGCATGTGTATTTTCCCATCAAGTTGAAGAAGATATCCTTAAGGATTGGATCATGTGTAAAGTTGGCACCACAATATTGTGGTCGTTTTCAAATCCTTGAGAGGATTGGAATAGTGACCTAAAAACTTGCGTTGACTCCGACGGTGAAAGTCTATGATGTTTTTCATGTTTCATTGCTTAAAAGATAAGTAAATGATGTTGATCATGTTATTGATTGGTCTGTATAGTAGGTGGAGCAAGAAGGAGAATTATAGTCAAAAACTCAGTGCATATTGTAGCGGAAACATATTTTTGTTCGAAATAGAGCAATCGAGTAGGTTAAAGTGTAATGGAAACACTTTGGGCCCAATGAAGCTACATGGGAGATGGATGATCAGATGCAGGCTATGTATCCTTCATTATTTGCCGGTGAAGGCAAATAATTTTTTGTATCTGTACATATTTATGTATGGTTGCTATTGTAAATACCACACTGACTTGTGTTATAAAGCTTCAATAAGCGGTATCGTTGTCATGTTATCACGTTTGTCATGATGGTTTTTTGTTTGAGCATGATGTTATTGTAAATGTTAAACACACACATGGTGTATGAGGAAAGATAAACACACACAACACAACAAGAAACTCAACACAATGAAGGATAAGCGTGTAGCTCATATTTTCCATTATATAAAGATTTACATTTATAGTACAATGGTGTGACTCTTGGTTTCATATTCCAAGGTCACTTGGACTCCATTGTGACTTTTCGCATTCCACACCTACCCATGTAGGATTAGGTGTTCCAACATCCCCCCTTAATCTGAAGGGGTATGTGTGAGTCCAAGAAGAGAGTTGTAATATAAATCTGCAAAGCATGCATGGCAGCACTTGGGTTGAATCAACTCTCTGAAATGTTGGAAAAAGAGATGGTTTAAGGATGACCACCAACAATAGAACGCAAAACTTGTTACAGTTCCCGGAACTCTTCCAAAACTAGCAAGAAGCTAAAATCTTCTGCTACAGGAATTGTCCCTCGTATAAAAGGGAGACCTTCAACCTAAAAGAAGGGAGGTCTACTACCTGTGATGGTTTTAGGATTACCAACCAAATATGATGGTTTAAGGTTTTCCATCAACCGAAGGCATGCTCATGGGCATCCTTGTCTCTGGCTACATCTCTAAATCTGGAATGACGAATTGTGGCTCAGGCTTGCTTGAACTACTGTGTCTCTGGCTACAACTCTGAACATGGAATGAGAGATTGTGGCTTAGGCTCGCTTGATCTGACATCGAAGCTTGTACATGACCACCATTTCCCCCCCCCGTCAGGGACAAGGTGAGATGATGGTGAAAACTCAACTGCAATTTTTCTCAATATCCGTGAACAAGTTCTGACATGTGTCTTAAGCATCTTCTTGGCTGCTGATGCCCATTGCAAAGAAGCGATCCATCCAAGATGAATCTTTGTTCTTGTAGGAGGCTTGTTTCTGAAGCATCTGTCTGAAGAATGGGTGTGCCAACCACAGTGCTTACATGGATGAAGATCAAAACAGTGATATTTCATATGGCCAACTCGATCACAGCGTTGGAATTTTTCAGTCTGTTGTTGTTTTGGAAGTGGAGCAGGATCTGGAACAGCTGCAGGTGAACTGTCATACAGGAATCTGGCACTCTGAAATATGATGGGCTTGGTGTAGTCTGGAATATGAAAGGACACATCCTTGTCATATCCAAGACCAGTTCGGTGCTTGTTGTGGACAAGCTCTTCCCAAGGTCTGATGATGGGCTTGAGAAGTGCAAGCAGCCGTCGGTGACTTATAAAATATCCAGTTTTGTGCAAGGAACTGAATGAGTCAACTTCAACTTTACTGACTTCCTGCTGATGGGAGTCTTTCACAAAGTTCTGAATAGAAACAGGTTTAGAATGGTGAATCTTTTGCTGAAGTTCATCTTGTTGGAGTTGAGATTCCAACTGCAAAAACTCAATATTTTCTCGTGCATCTTGCAAACAACTTTGAATATTACAAAGAGCATTCTTGCTCATTTTTATCATATCATCAACATTGGAATCAATGAGGTTATTCAAAAACTCTAATGCCTCATTGATTTTAGCCATTTCAACAACTTAGACTCAAAACAAATGAAAGGGTGTCGGCTTCAACTGAAAATGCACACGTTTACAATATGATTCAACTTCCTTTCAAAAATTACAAATGACTCAAAAGAATTTCCAACTATGGAAATCTTTGTTAATAGTAACTACTGACAATAACTATGAAGAAGATGCAAATTCCACTCACAATACAATGTCAATATCTCTGCAAAAATATTTTGTAAATGTGCAGCTGAAAACACTTGTGCAAGAGGCCTTTAAGGCAGCTGAATATTTTCTTCAAAAAGCTGCTTTTCATCAAGAACAACTCATCTTCACATGTCAATCTCTTTTAGAAAAAGTCACCCTTATGTCAATGCCACAAATCACAATGCAAAACTGCAATTTTCTCTATGTATTCAGTCCATTTTCTCTTCATTTCCCGTTTTTCATTTTCTCTCTTCCTCTCTCTCTCTGTTGTTGTTTTTTTTTTTTAATTAAATTAAAAAAAAAGGATTAATTGAAATGGGAATTAATTAAAGGGAAGGGAAAAGAAAACTTAGGGGAATTTTTTATTTTTATTTTATTTTTAATTATTTTAAAAGAAATTAATTAAAAAAATGAAATGAAATGGAGGGGGGGTTATTAAAATGGGGGGAGGGGAATTAAATAAAAAATAAATAAAAATTCAAAAACGAATTTAAAATTAGTGGGCGGGTTGAGTGAAATTAGAGGAGCGTGGAGGAGGCGAGGGATTGAGGGTCGTAAGGCCGGGTGAGGGAGTATGGATGCGAGGTTGCACGGTTGTGGAGGGAGAGGCCGACGAAGTGGCATGCTGAGGGAGGTTGTGGGGGGGCAGGCAGAGTGGAGGGGGTAGGATAGCGTAGGGTGTAGGGTTGAGGGTGTAAGGGAGTGCGGGAGAGAGCAAGAGAGGGGGGCTGGGCAGGATGGGGTACCGTGAGAGGGGGATGCCGCGTGTGAAAGGAGGGGCGGAAGGTGAGGTTTGTGCGAGGAGCATAGAGTTTTAGGTCATGGGGAATAGCATAGGGTAGGATAGTGAGCGCAGGGTAGGGGCGAGTGTAGCGTCGGCGCTGTGAGGAAGAGTGATGTAGGTGAGGGAAAGGGGCAGCGAGGGTGTGGCAGCAGGTATCGCGTGTAGGGGGTTTGGTGTTTGCTTAAAAAAAAATGGAGATGCAGGTTGGGGAGGGGGGCCGAATGGCCTGTAAAGGCCTGAGATTTTTTTTTTTTTTCTTTTGAATTTTTTTTATTTATTTATTTTTTTTTTAATTTTTTTTTTAAAATAAAAACAGCAGAGAGGAGTTTTAGATTTTAAAACAGCAAGAAAACATTGCAGAAATGAGGGCAACAATAAAAATTTCAAGTACTGAAATATAGCAGCAGATTGCAGAAATTGCCAATAAAACCTAGAAATTTTTCCAATAGCCCAACAGTAGAGAATGAAACTTTAAAAACGTAGAATTCTTCCATAAAATTTCAGCAGAAAACCCAGAAATTTTCCTTTCAGAAACCCACTTTGAAACACTATTCCAGTAGTTCCTGAAAATGCAAAATTTAATAGTCAAAAATTGCAGGAAGAAATCAGAATGAAAACCTTCAGATGCGCAGTGCTGCTCTTCTCAATGCAAATTTTTGAATGCTGCAAAAAGCTTGATGAATGCGGCAAAAATACTGCTACAGAAAAAATCTGAGTGCTGCAAAAATGCCAAGAATTTTTGCAGATAAGCACAGGCCATAAACACAAATGGCTCACTCAAGGTGGAGCTGGTTATGGACGTATCAGCTCTGATACCATGTTAAACACACACATGGTGTATGAGGAAAGATAAACACACACAACAAAACAAGAAACTCAACACAATGAAGGATAAGCGTGTAGCTCATATTTTCCATTATACAAAGATGTACATTTATAGTACAACGGTGTGACTCTTGGTTTCATATTCCAAGGTCACTTGGACTCCATTGTGACTTTTCGCATTCCACACCTACCCATGTAGGATTAGGTGTTCCAACAGTAAATACTGCAATGAGCTAATTTATAAATCTCCAGAGGCATTATGTTTTTGGATTTCAGAGATTTTGTTGGTTTTAGGTGTCACGGAATAGTGAGGATGGTGCCCCCTTAAGTGCGAGGGGTCTGTAACAACCCGGGTTAAAATTTCATGTAATAAATGCTAATAAAGGAAAAATAATACCACAGTTAAGGGACAATTATTCCAAGTTGAATGTTGGGAAAAATATCCTAGTGGGCATCAATTGTTGTGTTTTATGGTTAAGGGGAAATTGAAAAAGGCAATGGCTAAGGATTTGGAAAGGAAAAAGAGCACTTTTGGCATTTATCTATGAAAATAAAGGAAATTAGGATAAACTGAAGGTGAAAGTCACGGGTTTCATGTGAAGAGGAAAATGAAGGAAACAAATGAAAATTGAAGAAATTAGAGGCCTCATCAATAAAAATATCTCTGAGCATCAGTTGGTAGCCTTTTGTCAGTTCAGTTTTCGAATTAGTCTCAGAGAGGAGAAGAGCACAAAGAGGAGAAAGAAATCAGGGAAGTAAAAGGAAGGAAATGAAAGGAAAGCTAAGGAAAGTAAAGGAAAGCAAGGATCAAGCAAGGAAAATTTGGATCAAGCAGCTTCACGAGAATGCTTGCAAGTAACAGGTTGCATGTATAGTTTCCTAACTAGTTTTGACATGCATGGTATGTGCATGTTCGTGTTTGGTTCTTTTTTGTCATTGGCATAGGTTTTTCTGGGTTAGAAATTGGATTTTAGCCTTGCCATCTCTAGATAACCATGGTGTGATGGATTTTTCTCGGTGTGAGCTTTAGATTTCCAAAATATTTTGGATCTGTGTGAGGCGGTGTCAGGAAAATTCCCAAACGCGTAGGAATCCCTTGACTGGTAATGGTGGGATACACAGTAAAGCTCGAGGGTGAATGTGGGACAAATCCTCAAGTTATTGGAGAAGGATTTATGAGGCATCCAATATTGATTCGATTTTGTGATCTTGACACCGGTTTAGGTGAGATCATGGTATGGTGAGGGTGGAGATGGTTTAACCTATGTATTATTTTAGTTGTGTCTGGATTGTTTTATCACATGAGTTCCCACATTCATGCTTGGAATATGGCACAATTGTGAGTGTATGAAAGAAAGAAATGGTTTAGCGAATATATGGTCGGGTGGTACGTGGAAGTCCCGAACCTGGTCAGTTTTTTCCTATGTCTAATAACATCTATGTTTCTCTTCCTTCTGAGAAGGACGTGTAGTTGTTATTATTTGTCTTTAATGGTTTTTCTCTCATTTTTATTTCTTTCGTTATATGATGGTTATAAACACAGTTATATGACATATCTCAATCATTACTCTATTCATGTTTTTACTTGTAACTGAATGAATAATGAATGCATGAAAAAAATTATGTTATAACAATTATGGTGAGAAGGAAGTGACCCTTCTTGTTAAACCTCAAATAATTTCTCTATCCCTTATGTTCAGACTTGCATTCATGGCCTATAGGCTGCATATGTGCCAATTGTTTAATGGAATGTTAGTCCCTGTTGGGGAAGGTCAAGTCAAGTCTTGGTTTGAGTTTTCTTTTATAAGCATTTTATTCATGTTTGTTACGAGTTCTAAAACTTTCATAGAGTTTTGGGAAGAGGCTAAGCCCCAGCCTTGAAAAATAGCCTTAAATACCGCAGTCGTTGTCATAACACTGGCATAAAAAGGCCATATTCATACTCAGGTAGGCCTCTGGGAGTGACTAGAGACTCATAGTTACTTGGAGGCCTTCGCAAGGGAGCGATTGAGGCTCTAAGTCAGGAAAAAATAAATTTATCTCAGGGGTTGGACACCTTGAGGGGTTGGGTTGCTCCTGGGGTCCTGTGACACCTGATGGAAGTCAGTAAGGTCTTAGGTTGTCGACTCCATTTCCTTAAGGTCATATAGGGGGTTGAGTCTTATCATAGTGACCCTCAACTCATGTTTACCCAAGCTAGTGAAAGTGGGTAAATGTTGTAGGAGGCATGAAATCAATATGAAATCCATTTTTTCATAAAACCAACTCCATGAAATTTTGATCTGATTGAGAAACTTTGAAGTGCTTTCGGATATTGTCCTTCCTAGCTAGGTGGTGAAGCCATGGCTTGAACCTCCTACTTTGGGGCCTAAATGGTGGATACTATAGTAGTTTATGTGACAACAATAAATGCAATGCTCATAGTTGCAACATTGGGAGGAGTTGTCCTAGAAAATGATGTAGGATTTGTGTGAATAAAAGGATCAGATGATGGCCTTTAGAAGTGTGGTGGATGTGACAAATGATGGAATACTATCAATACCTATAAAAAACCAGTATTAAACCAATTAGAGGCATTAAACTCGTCATTCTATTACAAATGAACATGCTAATGGTCACATTTAATTTGTTCAATTTATAGGGATCCTATAATGGGTAGGGATTTATGGTTGATTACCTCTAGTGCCATATTTCATTAATACCACCATCTTCTTCTTTTATGATGAAAATTTCAACTTCATAAAATAAAGAAAATTGTAGTTAGCTATAACTTAATAGGCACCATATATATATATATATATATATATATATATATATATATATATATGAAACATCTTAAGCCTTAATCTAACAAATGTGGAATAAGATCAAATTTCTCCAATATGTAAACCTTACAGTTAAAAACATAAATTTAATGTATCAATATTATTTATTTAATTATGAAAATCAATTTACATTTTTTTTCATTAAAAATCTTATAAATAAACCTTTACATTTTTAATAGATAGATCTTTACACCTTTTAAAGAAATTACCAATCTATCCTATAAATGTGACTTTGCACTTTTTGAAGCAAATGCTAGTTGTGGCCTCACGGAATCTTTATGTGCACTACTTTTCGCTTAAAGATATTTACTATTGCAACACAATTTTGTCACCCTCATCCACGATCATGACGACAGACCAATGGGAAACATGTCATTGTTCCGTCTCATAAATGGCTCCACCTTTAAAGTTCCATGTCATCGACCCCACCATCACCTCCCTTGGCATTAATGAATCCTCATATTTCACATCGTTGGGGTTACGCGGGTGTCATAGTGTGCAAGTTAGCAGTTAACATTGATCTACATCATTACCGACTTATTAGGAACAACTAAATAGAGACAGATTGATCATTGTACCTCTAAAAAATGTCGCAATAGATTGCATAGAAACGTTTAGATCGCAAATCCAGATCCTATGTTTTCTATTTTGATATAACATTTCCAATTCTGCTAAGTATGAAATTCGTAAGTTCAAAACACATTGCCACATATATATATATATATAATGTTCCAGATTGAATTGTGGGGTAAGTTCAATTATCATTTTACTTTTTCATCTCCATCTCCAACATGCTTAGAGATTAATTTCCATTTCCATAATTACCTTCCAGTTTCCTGTTGTAAGTGTTGTTGAAAAATGTAGAATACAAAAATAATATACACAATTTTTTGCTGTGATCTGAAAATTATGCACAGAGCATACCTGCGTAACTAGTGGAAACTCTATTCATAAACCATTTTCAGAGAGAACTTGAAAATTGCGAAATGAAGTGGAAACAATGTCCCTACCAAATTACAATTGTTATGATCTAATGAAATTCCTCACTAATAATTGAGCTTGTATTTCATCCAAAGCTTCAGCCGGAAAAAGCTTGATCACCCTTTTTCATTCGTATCAAAGTTATTCATTGACATGCTGATGTGTCAGTAAATAGTGAATATCAGTTCAAAATATATACAAATCATTACATCTTAACACATTTACATTTTAATTTTTCATGTCCTAAAAATATTTTCCCATCAATTTACACACCCCAAATCGGACAACATTTTCACACTAATTTGCAACATTGTGAATCTGCCACTAAATCTTCAAACGGTAATAAAATAGGAGTAGTTTCATAGTGAAAACAAACCAGGCTCTGTCGTCCAGTGAGTTGTACACTCTGGT
>JAXQQM020088407.1:0-32687 GCA_034641835.2 Pinus albicaulis
ATGAAGTATTTCACATGTGAGGGAAGGTTTTCCCGCCTATACTCATACCACATCCTACTTCTTATGCATTTCACCAAAGTTAGGATGATGCATATACCATATTATCTTTACCGAAGCATTGACAAAATCACCTCCATAGTGCAAAAGAGAGACTATAATCAGAAAATTCAGAGCTTGTTTCATCGCTCACTTATCAAGATGGTGGTTATGCACCAACTCCAGCAAAATAATATTCCATGGGATACCTTCATTTCCCATGAAGTTTTCACTACTCCACCTGGACATCATCAGCAAGATATCCCTTCCTCATCTCATCCTCCCATTCCTACATCTCCATCACATCCTACTACTCATGCATCACCATCCACTCACATTCCTTCACCTCATGATGACCCTTCCACAACCCTTCACCCTCATATCATAATGACACAGCATCAAACAGACAGTGATGAGAACAATGAGGCAGATGGCACTAAAATGAATGACATTGAGCCATTTCCTTTGACATACTGGAGGGGTTTCATGCATGTGTTTGTTGCACTTGAGATGCAAGAGGCCATGCCTTCTACATCAAAAAAACAGCTTGACAAGGGTAAGGTAAAGGTCACAGAGCAGGTCATTATTGAAGAGGATGATAAACATGAGACTGAGAAAGAGTTTCAACTAATTGACCTAGAGGATGATGATAAGGAGAGGATCACAAATATGATGCTCAAAAGCAAAGATGCCAATATTAGTGACCTTTGAGCTAATCTTGGTAGAGCAAATAATGTGATCAACTATCTTGAGCTAGAGAACCAGCAATTGGAAACAAAGCAGGCCATCAGTGAGGTCAAGGCAATCAGAGCTTGGAAGGAGGCCGAAAAGGCCAAAACTATGCTAGATGAGACCTTGGGCACTTTTGATGACAGTAAAGACGAGGAAGAACAGCTTCCAAGGAAGAAGCCAAGGACAATTGGGCTAAAGAAGGCTTTAGCCTGGGAAAGAGAGAAAGAGACAGAATTGGCAGAGAAGCTCACTCCAAGTGAGCTGCTTGCCATGGAAATCGGCTATGATAGAGAATATTGGCTAGAGAGAGCCAATTTGCACCTAAATGATCAGCTAGAGAAGGCCAAAAGAGACATTGACATGCAGAAGAAGATGGTGAAGCAATATGCCATGAGAAACAGCATTACAAGGGCCAAGCTCAAAAGAGCCCTTGCAAAGATTCAAGCACAAAATAAGGCGAAGGAGAAGGAAAAACTGGATATCCTTGCTGATGTATCCCTCCAAACATCTCAACCATGATCAGCAAGTTAATTTCCAAATTTTGGCACCTTGTGCACATTTTTTATTTTTGACTGTTTGGCTTGCAAAAAAAAGAGCCAAACGCGTAGTGCCACTGGCATTTCGCTCTTTTTTGGGGCACTCAAATGAAAAATGTCCTCATGTTCTTCGTGCCAAGGACATCATCCTCAGAAAATTTTAGACCATTTGGAGCAAAACTGGTCCCTCAAAAGGGCCAAAAACCACCTAAAAAACACCTTTCTACCCTCTTTTTAGCACTAGCATTGCGCCCTTAGAAATCTTGGGAAAAGTGGTTTTTGACCAAGAAAATGGGCACCATTTTGCAAACTGAAGGAAGATCTGGAAACTAGATAGAACAAACTTTCCAATGATCTATCATGGAGCTCATTTGGACACTGGGAATGCCTCCAAAACTCAACTACAAAACAAGTGATTTTTCCAGTCTTGGCGTTGCGCCCTTACCAGAAAGTCAACAAAATACATCCGAAGTTATTGGAAAAGATATTTTGAAGGCCTTATGGACAAATATGTCCAAATTTAGCTTGGAAGTTATGTTATAAGTTATTTTTGCATTTAATGAGTTTTGGATATTTTGCCTTGGGCCTTGCATGGTCTCAAAACTTAAAGTGCCTTAAATGTGTAATAAATGACATTTTGAAACCCTAGCTAGGGTTTACCTCATCACTTGGTAGTTAAATATTGCTTGTATGCTTCATAATTTTGTTGGTTGATTGTTGAGATGAAAATCACAGACTTTGAGTGATAAAGAGTTTTTGGCTTTGGAGCTTTGTAATTGTCTTGGACTAGATGATAATGGAGCAAGCACATTTGCAGGATTCATGGACTTTGTCAAATGGTGATGTTATTCCACTTTAGTTATTTTTTCCTTATGTTTCCCATATTGTTCATCTTTTCTCTTGCAATAGCACAGAAAATTTAGGTTAATATATGCTGCTAGAGGCACCTTAAGCCCGTCTGTCTTTTATTGTTCAAATGTTTTCCTCTGCTAAGTCTGATTAGAGAATTCTTAGTTGCTCTCTGGTTCCACTTAGCTTGTTGTCTTGAAAATTATTTAATGGAGTCAAGCCAAAGAATTTTATGGTATGCCATGTCCTTTGGTGTAGCTTGAAACATTGTTTTTAAGGCTTTTTCTTTGAAGTTTACTAATTAGGGTTTGGCTAAAGAAGTTTATGGTTTGCCCTGTCCTTTAGTCCATCTTGAATAGTCACTTTGAAGGTTTTTAAAAGTCTAATTGAAGAGATTTAGGAGTTCCCTGCTCTTTAAATCATCACTTGTTTGTTATATTGAATGTTTTCTTTCTGTGAAGGTAAATAGCTAGAGAATTTAGGAGTTCCCTCTCTAGGGTTTGTTGGATTGTTGTTTTAAATTTTACTTGGTGAAGTCTGGTCAAAGAAGTTTATGATGTGCCCTGTCCTTTGATTATTTCTTAAGCATAGTGCTCTTAAAGACTCTTCTTGTTATAGTACATGTTAAAGGATTCTTAATTGCTCTTTAAACCTACTACACTCACTACAAGAAAAAAGCACATTGGTGAGGGTCATGCTTGTGACGGACCTTTAAGGTCCGTCACCAATGTCACATATGGTGACAGTCATTAAAAAACCGTCACTGTAAGTGTATATAGTGATGGTCCTTTATGGTCCGTCACCAAAGACATTTTCAATGACTTTTTATGACGGCTTAAAGGCTCACTGCTCTCTTGCATACTTAGTGACAACTTTTTAATGACCACCCATGCTCTTTTTGTTGCTTTTAGTATGGCCAAAACATACCATTGATCAAAACCGTCATCAGAAGTGTATATAGTGATGGTCCTTTATGGTCCGTCAATAAAGATATTTCACTTTGTGAGGGTCGTTAAAGGCCCATCACTAATTTTCGCATATACCTTGAGACAACTTTGTATGAATCTCAGTCTATTTTGTTACTTTTGGTGACAATCAAAAAATGTCCATCATCATTGATCATTCCAATGAGTTTTTGATGACGCTATGTTCCTGTTAATATATTTTTTGTCAAAATATAACGATTTAATACCATTATTGTTGAGCATTTTTTATAATATGTCCAAGGCCATAGTGGTTAGGGTCAATCAATTTTTTAAGAAGTAATAAGCATGTATCATTTCCCTCAAGTAATGACTAGTCGAATAGAGATTTCATATGAGTCAACACATGATTCATATCTATTAAGTTTATTATCTAGCAAATTCCATTTAGATAAATTTCCACTATTGTGTGTAGGAAATATATTATTTAATACATAATCAGGCTCTGAAAATTCTATTAATGAGAAAGACCTAACAATCCTCAACAATCTGGGCACACCTTAAATTAATGCTTTGGCACACACTAACATTTCTTATTACCCCACATGTCTTGGAACATCTTTGTACCTATAACATCTTTTGATGACATTGACACCCAAGCACATGGTGGCATGCGCTAACACAACATGGAACTCTCCTAGCATGTGTTGGCATGCTGCATATAGTCCCTAGCATGCCCTAGAACACCTTGGTTGAATGCATTGACATACATTAGCACTTGGCACACAATTCCACTTGGCATGTATTGGGACCTATTATTAGTGTGCCTAGCATGCCCCTTTTCAAAAAGGTAAAGTCTTGACTTATTAACCCTCTTATTGGTTCTTCCTTTTGTTGCCTTGACACATATTGATATACCCTGGCACCCTGCGCCACATCCTTAGCACCTAGCATGTATTGGCATATATTGGCACTACAGAGCTACATATACTCCAGTAACACTCTAACTCCAAGCATTACTTGGGGAATTCTTAATATGCCTGACATTCCTTAGCGAGTGCCTTACCAATGCTAGCACACTTGTTACCCCTTCCTAAAGGAAAACTAATACCCACCACACACTAATGCCCTGCACTGCACTGCCTTCAGTATTCATTAACTTCCATAATTTTATCAAGGTTCTTTAATGTTTTTTTCCTAGTAATCCTTAACACTCATGAACATGCATTATCACTCTCTAGCACACTTTAGCACTCTTCAACATTCCCTTCCACTTCATAACATGCATAACACTAGTTCCTAACACATATTGGCGCTTGGCACGTGTTGGTGCTTGGAAAGTCTTAGCATGTGTGGAATACGTTGAGATGCCTTGGTATGATTTGGCATGGTTTAATATTAAATTTATTTGTGATTATCAGTTGTTGGAAAGTAGATGAGAAGCAACAAAAGAATACTGCAAATGAGCCACAGACTTTGTACCTGGAACCTATTGTCATTAGTGTTAGTGGGGCCAAATACCTCCTCTGGTGGGCAAATGACACTATTAACCCTCTATGGCTCGGGCTTCAGGGAAGCTGACTCCCGAATCCCGCTTTCTCCCTTTTGTTGTCTTGAAAGTCCCTGACACGCATTGACACACCCTTGCACATCTTGGCATGCCTTATCACTTGTCACATCTTAGCATGTTTGACATGTATTCCCACTATCTATCACATCAAGGGGGTGAAGAGAGATGTAGTCCTAAAGTAGGTCAAGTACAAGGGCCGAGTAAGGGTTGCTAAAGGGAGGTCATGATCATCCTCCAAGAGCAAGATCATCATGTGAGGGTTCAAAAGAATGTTGCATATCTTAATGGTCAGTTTGCGCTAGGAAGTAGGATGGCATATTGTTGGTTCTCTTCTGGCAGATCAAGCTTAAGAGATATTTCTCATGAGAATCTGGGCATGTGATTTCAATGGTGTCTTTGTGTGAAGGCCACATCAAATTCTGAAATGTTGAAATTTGAAACAAGAAACAGTGAGATTGAAAACCATAAAGGACAAAAAAAAATGCACCCACACTGATGAGGAATTTTGATGCACCAGGAGTGAGGAATGTGGGGTGTCTAATTTATTTTTCCCTTAAATAAATTGGACAATAAATTGTAATTTCATTTCATAACAACTTGTGTCAGTTAATTAAGTCATGATGACCGAGTTAGCTCAAGAAATTCGAGTTGAGGGTCTAATATGAGGCATCTAGAGGATTCTCACTATTTTTGGGTCCAAGCCAGTTGTTGCATTATATAAAAAAGGTAATTAACTCAATTAAATGAGCAAAACCGCTTAACCAGTTCATTGAAGGAGAGGTCCAAGAACAATTAGATTTAACACAATGAGTGATCAATTAGATAACCGGAGCAATCACTATTAATAGTTGCATGCATGTCAGCTTTATAGCACACCTAAATGTAGATTATGTTGAAGGGAAACATAATCACTATATTTTGTCCTGCAGAAAGTTTCATGTGCAATTATTAATTCATTGGGATTCCATGATGGATTGCGCAATCAAGGAAGACCGATTTTTCCTAATTAATAAGGAGTTAATTCTGGGGGAACCAGTGAGCAAGGCAAAAGTCAAGTAAGGATGAGAATTGGCTGGGCACTTTGAACCCAGGGCTCTTCAGATCAATCTTGAGACAATTGGACACAGCATAGAGAAACTCTGCATGAGATTAAGCATTGCATGTTTCATGATTCCTTGACTAATACACAAGTAGAGAGGAGGGCTGATTAGTTACTCAAATACATCATGTTGTTGTGCGATTGATAATTTATTTCTCTTACTTATATATGATTGTGCGATCGTGTTTTGTTTCCGTAAATTGTAGGAAGGATTCAGTATCTTGTTTTAGTACATTACGGATCAGATTGAATCTCGTTGGTTAGATTTTCTACATGGTATCAGAGCAGGAATTTTTTGGGTGGCGAGTTTGTAGAGAATCTTTGAATATTTTGGTGTAAAATTTTCAAAAACAAATAGAATATTTGGATTCCTTGCGAAAATCTACCCAAATGGTAAAAAAAAAAAAAATCGGTCAAATCGGAGCTCGGATGAGGGAGATATCATCGATTTAAAATCAACTCTTTTTTAGAAATTTTTTGTAACTTCAAGACAATTACACTGTGTGCGAGTCAGGAACCTATATGCACTTGAGGTACCGGATGCATGCAAAGCTTTGAGGAGAAAGGTAGAAGTTAGAGACTTGGTGGTTTAGAGGGAGCATAAATTACCTCTCAACATGCATCCTCATGAGAAGCAGTCTCAGAAGGTTGTGTAGTAGCTGCCACAATTGGAGAAGCACAGAGGAGACCAAGTGGAAGCGTCCACTCAAGCAAAGACCTTCATGAGGGTAATTCTGCCGTATGGGAGAGAGGGAGCGCCAGACACTGAAAAGGGTGGTTATGTGTAGACATAATCCCAAGATAAGAAATTTGGGCAAGGTCCATTGAGATGGCGTGTCTCATGGATCGAACCTGGCTACGAGGAGCCCACAGTACAACAGTAGTAGGAAGGATCAGTTAGATAGTGTTAGTGTCTCGTAATCTGGCATATTGGCAATCCAAATGACAGGGTAACATCAGACCAACTTTGGAGTCCTAGGACCTAGCCTTCCTGGACTCAAAGAGGGCTCTCTCTATTATGTGCAAGGATGTGTGCTTGTTTGCTTAGTTTGTTTTTAGATGTTAGGCTAGTTATGAAGCATGTTTTTGGTTTGTTTTGGTTATTGAGGGAAAACTGACTGAAAGGATAAATAGATACAAATATGTCAAAACAATTGGGCTATGGGATCAAATGAGGTC
Organism: Pinus albicaulis; assembly: GCA_034641835.2. Taxonomy (NCBI): domain Eukaryota; kingdom Viridiplantae; phylum Streptophyta; class Pinopsida; order Pinales; family Pinaceae; genus Pinus; species Pinus albicaulis. The sequence continues at coordinate 6,925 of JAXQQM020088407.1, forward strand.
AAGATAGTCTTAATGACGGATAAGGTATGACTGCAGAGCCGATTTGGTCGAGATGAATAGATTCTTTGGGCTAAAATGAAATGGGATGAACAATAAGTTTGTGAATAACGAAGAGGTTCTAAACATGAATAGTTAATCATCAAGCATTCATAAGTTAGGGCTAACCATGGTCCTCTATGAACGAAACAATAACTAATCAATGCATAAAATAAACATTCAGGTGATGCATAGAAGTATAAGACCCTCTAACTTTGGGAAATCACCTTCAGACTTTGGGAAAACAAATAAGACAGACAAACAACTCAATCTATGAAGAGGGAACTCCTAGACATCATATTTTGAGCTATTGAGAACTTTGAAAGCAAGAATGCAAAGTTTTAGGCAAAGGGCAAGATCGAAACAAGACCTCCTTGGTTCAACTAAGACAATCAACCATTCAAAGAGAGATTTCAGATACGGAGCTTTGACTAGCCATGAGTAAGCAGGGCGTACCGTGAATCATACTTAGCATGCATAACAACCATTAATGAAATAAATAAATAAGTTATTAGTGATCAAAGAGCAGTTAAGAATTCTTTGATATGACTAAGAAGGAAGAAAACATGAAAGATGCAAATGAATCAGGAAACTTGAGGTGCCTCCATGGGCATGTCTCAAACTTATCTTTACTAAATTACAACAAGCAAGAAGCATGGAAACATATGTGAAACAGAGGAAACATAAACAAAATAAGAACACTATACCATTCACCAAGCCATGGAATCCTACATACAATCCTTCTCCACCATCCATGTCAAGCAAGAGATCATCAACATCACAAGACAAGTGTTTCTTAAAAGCTCATAGTGCTATTGTATTTCTCTCTAACATCAAGTTATGCCTACTATTACAATGAACCCTCTTGGAATATATAGGCCAAAGAGGAGGAAAACCAACCAAGGCAACTAGCTAGCCATTGGCTCAAAAACAAATATCTTATCTTGTCCTTCAGGCTTTGCAAAGCCCAAGGCACAAAATATCCAATAAAATATCTCAAAATGCTAAAAAAGGGAATAAATTTGACTTTTTATGACTGACAATGTCCCAAAATAGCTTAACGCACATTTGGAGAGGCCACTTCAGAAAATTGTCTTTTTTGGTCAAAATGCCACAAGGGCGCATCAGCAGAAAATTGTTTGTCTTTCGGAAGACTTTTGAAGGTCTTCCCGATGTCTAAATGAGGCCCTTGATAGCTCGTTGGAAAGCCCTGGATTTCTACTTTCTAGAACAACCTGAATTTTCTCAAACTGGTGCCTGGAATTCTGTCAAATACTAAACTGAGTAAAAAACCCAAAAAATAGGCCTTGCTGATATGTGGGCAGAGTGTCGAAAAAGTGAGTGTTTTTTGCCTCTTTGGGGGACCAAAACATTTTCAATTGATCTGAAAATTTCTGAGTAGATGCCCCTGAATATAATGCATCCAATGGTACCACTCTCAATAGTTGAGGATGCTCCAAACAAAAATGGCGGCGCCCATGGTTTTATGCAATTAGGCCCAAAAATGTCAAAAAACAAGAACATGTCGAAATTTGCTCAATTTTGGTGAGCAAGTCCCTCAAGGCTTTTTAGAAACATTTATAGAAGCTCAGGCCAAAATTCCAAGCCCAGAGGTTTCTTTTTCCTCTTTTTCCGCCGAGTGCCCTCTTTGAGCGATTTTGAGTTTTTCTTGTGCATCCTTCAATTTCCTTTGGGCAAACTGATTTAGCTTTTTGTAGCGCTCGTTGCTTCTAATACTCTTCACTAACTTACCAAGACAAAATTTTGAAATGATCATTGGAAAAAATCTTCAACCAAGACACCTTTTACTCCTTGCAAATCAATGTGTTTCTTTGATGCTAGCAAACAAGTATTTGTCAAATGAGAACAAAATCACTTTTTATCACTGTGTTCAAACAAAAGGTTTTATACAGGATATGTTTGTGGTTTTTGTTCAAAAGGAATTTCCTTTTTTTTTGGCATGAAAACCCTTCCCCTTTAAACACTGCCCCTTTTCTATCATTGTTTTTAAAAGGTAAACAAGACTTTTTTCAAACTGATAAAATCTCTTCCCCAATCATTATGTTGATATTTGATTTAGCAAACAAGGTGTGCTCTTTTGAAAACACTATTAGGACATCTTTTAAACTGATTTGAAGACCTCTACAAACAAACTCTGTTTTTCCTTCTATCAACTGTGTGTAGTCTTAGCTATTTCATAGCACAAAAAGGACTTTCAAATTTGCACATTAACCCTCTTCCCTTTCACTGTTTCTCTGTGGTTTATTTGAGACAAAAGGGACTCATTTAAAACACTGTTTTAAATACTCTTTCAAACTAATTGAAAACCTTCTAATCAAATTGATGTTTTTCTTTTAGAGACTATGCATATCCCTAGCCATTTATAGAAAGAAAGTCTCTTTCAAAGTGACACAATAACCATTCTCTCTTTCACTGTTTTATGTCCTCTATAATCATAGTAGAAGACTTCCTTCATCCTCTTTATAAAATTCTCTTGATGCATTTGGGGGTGTCTTTCTGATAAAAACTTGACTTTGGCATCCTTTGAAAAATTGTGTTGCTGGTGGCCCAGGCGCCCGGGCGTTGGGCCGTTCAGGGGTGACCTGGGCCATTCAAAAATAAGCCTGTAGGGATGAACCAGGAGAGGTGAAAATGATATGCAGAGTTTGATACGTGGAGGGTGAGATATTGGTGTGAAGAAAACCGCTTTGCAGATGTATGAGTTGATGGATTTAGTAGCGGCCCAAGCGGGCAGGACCACGTTCAGCAATGGCCCGGGCACCAGGCCGTTCAGAGGTGGCCCGGGCCGTTCAAGAATGGGTAGTGCAGAGGCTGTTAGGTAAACATGACTCGGGGTAGAGTCAATGTTGACTAGGGTAAATAGTAGTGGTTTTGGGGCACATGGTATTGTGCACCCATGGTTTTAGCCCATGGTATTGCATGTAATGGAGCCTATAAAAGGTTGGGAATACTTCATTGTAATGCAAGCCTAGAGGTGAGCGGTGAAGGCTCACTTGGCTGAATTGGCCAGGGTTGTGGCCAATGGTTAATGAAATTTCATTGGTTGGGTTTTTCCCAAGATTTGGGGTTTTCTTGGATAAACCTTTGTGTTTATGTTAATGTTTTGTTGCTGGTTCTTTTTCATGGTTATTATTCCTCTAGGTAAATATTTTATTTCTGCGGTAAATCCTAACAGAGGCTAAGAATGGCACTTTCAATGACTGAAAATGAGAAATGATGAGGGAAAGATTATAGGGCAGGTGGTAGAGACCTTTTCCACTTCTCGAGCAGTCAATGGGTGGAAAAATTTTTACGGGCGCCTCGTTCAGGAGTAACACTGGACGTTCAGGAGCAACAATGGGTGTTGAGTCATTCAGGAGCAACACCGGGCGCCGGACCGTTCAGACATGGCCCGAGTCGTTCAAAGTTGGGCATTGCAGAGGCTTAAACCTATTTTTGAAATGGATGCTAACAAAAGATCATGAGCATATGAACCTAAGACGTGTGTAGGGATAGCTTACCAGTGTTTAAATGCTTGGATAAAGTGTTTGAGACCTCCGGCGTCATGCCTGTAAGTGGGAAACACCAGCCGCTCAGATTTGAATGACTGGGAAGTGGCTGAAAGCACGGCCATTCGGGATGCAATTCCTGCCGTCAGTAAAATTTGGTGGTGCAATGGTGTTAAATGTCAGATGGTGGAGGCAAATTAAAGATGTTAAAACATTTGCATGTGTTAGGCAAAAACATTACATATCAAATGCAGCTCGTAGGAACATAATATCAGCTAGACTTTAGGTAATTTCCATGTAAATATAAAGTCATTGGGATGCTATGATGGATTGCGTAATCATAAAGGATTTTCCCATCATATATGAGATAATTCCCATAGTAATTGCGGTGCAAGGTAGGTCATGGTGGTTCTGTTTCTCTGTATTTGATTTTCACCTGGATGCAGATCCTGAGTTGAAGTCACCAGAGCACTGTCAGCTAATGAGTGCAAGTGACCTCAAACTTTCCAAGATATAAAATAAAGAGTGGGACTTGATTTCCTTTTAAGCAAGGGAATTATCTTCTAGGGAGAGAGGAGGGGGATTGAAGGGTTGAGGGAGAAGAATAAGACTTATGAAGGAAGTTCTCAATCCCTAAAATCCTTTGGGAACTTGGATTCCCAAATGGTCCTTGATGAAAGGCCTTTGATACCAAATGGGACCACACGGGGCCAAGTGGACCCAACCCAGGTTCGGGGATGGAATTTAGCAACCAATGATGTTCCTATCCTGGATAAGGTGATGGGAAAGGATCAGACAGGTGTTTTTACTTCGATAGGTCAAATTGATCCTACTAGGTTCTATCCTTGGGAACACCTAGGCAAAACTTGATCCTAGAGCTAGGGCTTGAGGTATCTGGAGATTCCACTGTCAGAATTGGCCCATGTTCTAAGGAGAGTGAGGGCACCCAACAATGCAGCTGCCTCTAGGAGATAGAAGTTTTCCTCTAGCTAAATTCCTGGGAAATTGTTGCCCTAGGTGACCTAATGGGGCTAGACCTAGGGAATGTGAAAATTTCTTAATCTAAGAAACCCTATTGCAGTATCTTGATTTACTTCTCCTACTTGAATTAAGTTACAAGTCAATTTCTAAAATATTCAATAAATTAACGAAGTAAATAGTAAATACAACTAGCAACCTACACATACAAATCAAATACTGAATAACATGCTCATATACAAAGTGACACATGGATTTTCTAGACAACTATCCTCAGAAAAAACCCAATGTGGGAAAACCGATGCAGCTAGCTCTGGAGGGTTTTCATTATTATGCAAAATCCAAGTACAACAATCCTGGGCACCAAAACTGGTTCACCCATTAGAGAAATAAACACGGTAGTAATACGCTACTCTGAATCCCTCTATGTCAGCCTAACTGGCCTGCGTCGTCCTCTGTGCTGCTCGATAAGGGCCTGCATCACACCTAAAGGGCTTACACTTCCCCTGCGCTACCCTCACTGGGCCTACGTCATCCCTGTGTGGCTCTTGCTGCCTCTACGTTGCCCCTACTGGGCTCTGGCTGGACTGCGTGGCTCCTACAACCCTTGTTGCTTTGGCTGGCTAGAATGCTTAAGCAGAAAAAGCATAGGTAAGAAAGAAGTCACTGGCCAAAGGCAACGCATAACAGTCAGAAAATTTGAAGAAATGAAATGAAAATAGATCAATGTCCACAAATAAATGAAACAGCTCAATGGGTCTAGAGAGTAAAAGCTTTGACAACAGCAATAAGTGCTTATAGAATCAGCTAAGAGAACAGAGGATACTAATTCATGAGGTTAAAATGTTGTATAATTGTTGGCACAAGAAAACTATAGAATTGTTAGAGTAAATCTCTGCAGGTACCATTAGTTGGTGATCATCGATAATCATTTCATTTCATCAAATACCCCGATGAATGGACCTTACAAGCTATTTGCGTAGACAAACGCCACAAAAGCTCTGTGATGGAAAAATATTCACACGATATTGAAGAAAACACCTACCAAATAAGGATGACATTTCAAATGGGGCAAGAAACAATAGAGAGATAGGAATCGAAAAAGTTAAAATGCTAGGGAAACATGAAAGCAACTAGGTAGCATGGTAGAAAGCACAACAAAGAAAATTATAAAAATGGAAAACCCTACAAATTAGCACCCATCCAAACATCACCACAATTTTTTCTTCAACTCTAAATCTCCAAATTCATCAAATTATATCCTGTATTCAAACTTGATCCTCTCTGTTAGCCATTCTGAAGATAAGGCTAAGAACTTACTACATAACCATCACCTACATGTAGTCATGATCTTATTATGGGACCAGACAACCTACTTTCGTGAAGACACGGAAAGGTAAACACTCTCAACCAAGATTTTCCATACATCCAAGGTTGAGCAACCACATATACATCACCAATTTTTTCTCTTCAGATTTGTAACTTAGAAGAGCTTTGTCTGACCACCTTCAGGTTGCTCCCAGAGTCACCCAGGCAAGCCCTCTCAACATCATCCTCTTTCTGTAGTACCTAATTAGTAATTTAATTAACCATAACAGTTTCTTGATCATGCAGGTATTTCAAATATATTGCCAATATGCATAAAGCTTTCATGTTAAACAATCAGGTTAAAAGACTTTAGACTATGATGCAAAAAATACAAAGAAACCTCACCAACACTCAAAGGACAAACAAAGTCAAACCTCTACAAATTATAAATAGATATCTGATAAACTTCATTCCACCACAAAAATGTGCTTAACTAAAGAAGCTCACCCACCACTGTGGTTTTCAAGAAAATTTTGGCATGATAAACATACCCCTACACCTCAGAACAATCCAGAATGTAAAGGCAATGACCACTGGTGTCATTATCATTTAGAAACTAGTTTTATTAAACCAATGTGTTAGTGAAAAAGCAACACTGGCCCAAATCCACTCAAGCAAAGTATATATGCGCCAGAAGATTGGCGAGGAAGGTCAGACTGCAACCCTCTGTAGAGTGAACCAATCACACAAGTCCAAGAGTCCAATATTGTCTCTTGTGAGAATCAAAGTTACATCAAGCTCTATGAAAATCCAATGTGTCATGACCATTTCAAACACATTGATATTCAATACAATTTCCTAAGATTCCAAGTTCATTAGGGAGTTAGTAGTGTTGGACCACATTCTGAAAAAGATGCATATGGTTAATAGTTTGACAGAGCTCCTAAGAAAGGGGAAGTTTGACAAGTTGGGGAAGAATCTTGGGTTATTGGAATTTTTTTTTTCTCAAGAGTGTTAGATTACCTAGTTGGTCTGAGTTGGTCTCACCTTAGCCTTGAGAAGTTGAGCAGCACCAGGATTGCAGAGCTAGATTGTGGTACACCAGTCAGAAAGATTCTTAAATAAAACTAGAAGCTTATAATGACATCTTCGAGGATAGACGAATTAGTTGTTGGGTCACACCCACCAAGTATGGCACACTAGTTGAGGAGATTAACACCATCATCTCAGGTGCATTCATGAGTGCACACTTATGGAATGAGGCACCTTCAGGAGAGGAGTTATATCTACTATGATAATGCACTACTCTAAAATAAAAGCCTTGCATACAAGGCAAAGTTATGAGGGAGTTGTTCATGCTCAAGGGAGATGCACCACTAACGCTATCATTAGCCTGTTTTCTAACATCACCTTCTCTTAACTTATAAATGAAAAGGATGGGCACAGTAGTTAGACATTTGTAGAAATAGATAATAAGATTGAGTATTGTTAGCTTGTAGGTTGTAGTAGGAGCTTTTGTGAGATGACAACTAGCTGTGACATTCTTCTATTTGAGTAATAAAGACTTCTATGCAATTGTTGTTGGAGCCTGCTCTTTTTATCATGAATTCTCAGATTGCAGATTTGTGCAGAGTGGGCCTAATATATTTATTGTTTTAATACATTGTACTTCTTCTCTCTCCCTTTCTCTCCTACCTCGCTCTCTCTTCCCCTCTCTCTCTCTCTCGACCCTCCAATCCTCTCACTATATCCCTCCCTCTATCCTTCTTTTTGCCCCCCTTCCATCTTTGTGTCACTATCTCCCTCTCTTACCCTTCTCTACCTCTCTCACTCCTCTCCCTCTCTCTTTCTCTCCATTCCTTCTCTCCCCTCTCCTTCAGTTTATCTCCATCTCTCCCTTGTGACTCCCCTTGTCTCGACACTTCTATCAATCTATGTCTTTATTATTCCTTCTCATATATATCTAGAGTTAATATATATCATGACATAGTGGAACCTACGATTGGGTTAATTATGCCTTGTTGGCAAGGTTAAAATGGTTAGTATTTGATAGACAAAATGTAGATCAAATATTTCATCAAAAAGAGGGAACCATACCTTATCTTCTAGCATATGCCTATCAGTCGCTTGGCCTCTTCTTGCTGTCACATGAATGTAGTCTTGCTTGACTAGTACAGAAGAAGGTTTCGCATTATCAACTATTTGTTTGGGACAACTTTTAGTTGTTTCAACACTGTTACATTCTTCAAGCTTATCCTTTAAACCAACTTAGTCTTTTGTACTCTCTTCAACTTTGTAGTGCTTTCCATTCCTCTCAGTCACATATGTTTCCTTAGTCTGTTAAGGGACAAGGTCGACAACATTAGGATGTTTTTGCAATAAACAAGGGTATTTCCAAGACACAGTCAGGTGGAGCAAGAGTATAAGAGCCAAATTTCTCATGAATGTGGGACACTCGAACTTAAGATTTTCTGGAGTAGTCATGAGGTGTAGTCTAGTTATTAAGACTTCATTATATGGCCATTCTCCGGACTTAAATTGTGTGACAACACTGTGGCTGATTTTGAAACTAGAGATTGAACATACATTTGGTTTGATTGCAATAGATATTTTCATCAATAAATGTAAAGAAATGGCTAACGAATACTATAAATTAATAAATAAAGAACATGGCAACAAGCAACAATACTTACAAAATTGTTACATTGAGACGCAAAGAATAAGCAACTATTGTGCACAAACAGAGACCAACGAAACTATCATCTTAACCCCTCACCCCTTAAACACTAATTCCCAACCCCTAACCCATTTAACCCCCCTAAACCTCTAAACCCCTAACTCATTTAACCCCTAAACCATAAACCTCTAAACCCTTAACCCCTAACCCCTAAACCCTTAACCCCTAACCCATTTAACCCCGTAAACCCCTAGTAAACCCCTTACCCATTTAACCCCCTAAACCCTAAACCTATAAACCCTTAACCCCTAACCCCTTAAACCCTAAACCTTTAAACCCTTAACCCTAACCCCTTAAACCCTAATTCAATTAAAGAAGTTCCCAGAATCTATGGGTCCATATGAGCTAGGTTGTGTCTCTTATGGAGGTAAGAGTTGTTATTTTTGCTATGGGTGGATAGGGTTTGTTCTAAGACAATTCGAATAGAAGTATAATGTCGTAGTTAAGGAGGTTTCTTGACATGTTCAATCCATAGGCTATGCCCTTAAGACCGTGACAAATATGTGTAGAAGAAGAGGGGTCGGGACCCTTGGAGAGAGGTTTATCTCTGCAATATATACCACAAATTTGGAAGATGGTTTGCAGAAGTATGTGCGAAGATAGAAAATACAAAGGAAGGTGGAACCTAAGTAGAAGATTGGGTAGAATAATTGTGGCATATTATGAGGAATGGATGGACATGAAGAGGAGTTGATTTTGGTGGATTGTCCAAAGAGTTTTGGACAGATATCTGAAGCAAGCTATAAACAATTAGTCAATCAACTTTTAGTGGATGTTTTGTGACCCTAGTTCAAGCATATACAAAGTGTTAGAAGGATGATAAGAGGAGTAGTTCAGATTTGTTCATAGATTGGACAACAAAGAAATTGGTACACAAAAATAGTGATTTTGAGAGGAGTCAAATCACTATTAGGTGGAAATTTTGAAGATCCCTAGATGAGGGAAGTGTTGTGGGCACTAGATCAGTAAAATAATTGACCATGGTTGGGAAAATTAATGGTAGTCCAAGTACAGTTGGAGGGTTGTTAGGTGACTATCAAAGAAGAGCTCCAAGTCTTGTGCTTGTGAAGGAAAACAAGACTAGTAGAAGGGTAGGTGTATTGGGCCTAACGACGTGCAAAATTTGAAGGACTAAGGAGTTGGAAATGAATAGGTCACTCATAAAGACAAGGCCTGTCTAGCCCTAATGCACAAGGAGTGAACCCTCAATACAAATATTTTTTTTGTTAAACAAACTCAATTGTGTCAATGTAGAATACTATACATAAGAGAAAATAAAATGATATTATCCACATCAGTGCTTGAAATAACCTCAAATTAGCCATGGGTAGTGAGCCAAAGGGTGAATGTGGGGCACTATTAAAGTTACATCATATTTAAATTCTTCTTACATTGTGAGGTTGTTCTCCAATAGGGTTGAAGCATCATCACAAGGAAGCATGGCACAGTTTTGTTGTGGAGTGATTAAAGTTGTAACACAAGTCAAGTGATTTACACCTCAAATGTAAATGACATCATTATATGTTTATGTCAAGTTGTTAGAGAGGTTATTTATAGACAATACATTCAATGTACTTGGACTTCATCTTTTTAGGGCCTCGACTGTAACATGGATTTGTATCAGGAACACTTCATGCAAATGAAAGGGGGCCTTTTTGTTTAACCACATACACTCAAGAGTATCAAATGCTGCCCTTCATATCTCCCTTGGTGCATTCAAAGTGGGTTTACATTCGCGTCGAGTTGAAACGAATCATAATGACCTTCCTCTTCTTAATAACATCTACTAGTGTTTCCATTTGTAGATGCCCCCATTTATTATGAGATTCAAGGGATGTTCTATTGTCTTTATCAACATTTGGACGAGTCGTTATCTACATTCTTTAAATACACGTCTTGAACTTTTTATGAGGGAGGTACTTGTATTTAGATCTTTATATAAGGCCTTATGTGCCCTTCCCCTTTAGAACTCTTCCAAGGGGGTCACCTCCTTCTATATTGCCCTGCCTACTTAGGGCCAAATTGACAAACCAAGATTTAAACTTCTTCAACTACCAAATTAGTGAGACATTGTACCTCTTCTTGACCTAGACCTCAACGAGACATCTTTCTTCAGATATAATTTAAGGTTTTCCCACCATATATCACAAGCTGGATGTCATAGGATATGTTACCCCATTTTCTATATGGGCTTTTAGAGGATATTTTAAAATTTGATTGTCATCTCAACCCCTACGATTCTTGTCACATTGATCATTTTTCATCTAAGGTATATGGATCTATATGTAATTCATGAATGTATCATTGGTTTGATGACACCTTGCCTTAGCCATCTAGGACGCTATGTGTAGGAAGAAGTTCCTTTAGCTACCACATTTAGTTGGATATGTATGATCCATGTGTATATGATATTATTTCCAATGTGTACTACTTTTATTGTGTTCACTTAAACACTATGTTCTAACTATTGATTGATTGACTATAAGTTTTAATCTGAGTTATTCCATGGTGTTTCATAATTTTGCTCAGAGAAGTGTGTCATCTTGATGGTTTGGATATATTCTTGGTGATTTGAGTAGGTGTTATACATTGATCTTATTGTACCCCTTAATTCCTTTAATCAAAATTTATCCCATGTCTCTCTTAACAACACATGTGAAGTCCTTCTAATTGGGTACTTTTAGGCTCTAAATGAACTTCCTCAAAAATAAGAAACTAACTATACCTACTTAAATTTATTGATAACATTATTCATAGATTTAAAGATAATTTTCACTACCTTAAACGTTGATAGATATTTCCGAGCTCATGTTCATTTTCCCTCTTTATATGAACATTCTTACTTATATTAAAGAGATATAATATAATTTTGATTAATTAGGATTCTTACTTATATTAGAGAAGTATAATTTTATTTTGATTAATACTCTAATTAGTTTAACATTATTTTTACTCACATAAAAATAAAACTTGATGAAAACCTAACCGACCATAGCAATTTATTTGAATACCTATTAAAACCCAATTTGGTGGCTACTATAAAATTTAAATCGACCTATTAAAATTTATTTTCCCACCGATATTCTCCTTGCCAGGTTTGGGACAGAGTTCGGTGCTCCTTTTCTGCTCATAATTTTTATGATTTCGCTGCAGATTCCATACCCTTCTTTGACATTCAATTCTTCTATCCACTCCACTAGATTTTTAACCCGAACTTATTATATCAGATCTAGGTTCACTCTTTTTTTATCTTTATTTGAAATCTTCTTCTCCTGATTTGGGGCTTTCGCTGCAATTCGAAGCAGAAAACATGTTCAAGAACTCCGAATTTGGCTATAGTAAACTATATTAATTTGTCATTGTCCTTCAGCCTTTACCTACTCGCCTTCATCCAAGAGGCTCGATTGATATTGCCACTATGGTGAAAATCCCACCAGTCAAGTAGCAAAATAGACTGGTCTTCGTGGGATGGATGGTTGGGATCGCTGGCTTCACCAATGAATGAGGTAAGGATTGATAGATTGAGGAATGAATAGATAAAGAGGATGTTCTAATGTGGTCTGATTAGTAAGTATTATTAAGTAGTCGAGCTTCACCTATTTTATTTGTTTTTTTGGTGGCTATAGCTTCTACATATGCATGTTCATACTCTTCTCGGGCTCTGCTACAACCTCTTCATGCCTTCGGAATTTTTCCCATAGAGTATTAATCTTAATGCACAACCGATCCAACCATCCAACCTGGGTGTTAGCTGCCCGACTGGTTAAATTAGGGGCATTCGCCTAACATCGGTGGGATTAACCTTTCCATTCCTCAGTGCTTTAATCTATTGGGGGTTAATGTTACCAGGTCGGCTTGCTAATCCTTTCAAGTTCTCCAATAACTTTGATACAAGGGTTTCCACCTTCATGTACTGTCCCTCATCTTCTTGGATTTCCACATGAGGGAGTTGGACGAAGCGGATATCTAGACCTTGTGAGGACTTTATGCATTCAAGACCGGATAACATCCATTTGCATGTAATGAACGCAACGGTGAATCCATGGTGTGCTGAGAGGCGCTACGCGAACTCGGTGAATGGGATAAGATGGCCCATTCCTCCGCTGGGAAAATGGCGACATGAGGCTTTCGGCTTCCCATTCTCACTGCACTTATCTTCACAGGACAGCACTACTGCAGCTACGCTTCATGACAGTTGCCTGCCATTAGCATTTAGCATGGATCCATGTATCGTCCGCATATGGAGATAAAATTGCACCCTTAGAGAACTCCGATAGGGATATTCTGTATGGATACGTTTGACAGGTATTTTTCTGATCTTATTTCTCATAATCAGCAATTTAACCAGTTGCTCATCAAGTCCTCAGGACTGGCGATGTACTCATGCAATCCCTGAAGATGTCTACTCATGAAAAATGTGCCACTGAAGATGCCTGCCAAGAATAGTGCCCACAATATTGTTGATCCATATTTCATTGTCACCTTATACACATATTTTCCCCAACTATACAAGCCTGAGATGATCTTCCAGGATTGCTTCTTTCAATGAGGTTGATACATGGCTTAAAGATGAATTTCAAAAAATGATTTTCGTGTCTGAAACTTTCCTCTCTTTTTTTTCAACGTAACCAAATATTCACTGATGTGAATTTCCTAGGGTTTTGGTATAGACTTATTTAATTACAGTATTGCAACTGTAAATCAAAATTCTCCACAAGCTCAAGTAGATCAGATTGTGTATGTATATATAAATATATATGTACGTTGAAGTCATTGTTCTTATTTCAGTGAGACTCATACTATCTCCATAAGTCAGCAAATACTCTTCTCATTGTAGGAGACTGAGAGCAATGTCATGAGCTTTTTGTTGTGAGATGATAAACCTTATTTCATAGATCTGAGATGGCATAAAACAAGACAAGGGTGATATCCTTTACTGTTGATTCCATTGAAATATTTTGAAATGTTAGGGTCATATTTACCACAGAATTTTCATGTAGACAAATCTTTGCACATCAGATGAGGAGTTCAATTCTTCAGGAGGGTAGAATGACTTCTTCAGGACAGAATCTCAAACAAGTTTTGTCTGCTTCACGCCTCTATACATTCAGAGCCGCAATGTTTCAAGCATGATTTCATATTGTTTACCAATCCAATGACTCACTGTCTCCTCTGTTGTAGTGCTTTTCTTTTGAATTAAAACGTTTCCAGATTAGGCTTCAATTATTAGCCTTAGGAAATCACCCTTACCAAGCACTTACAAAGACTGATCTGAGGTCCTAGGAGGCTTCTTCAATTACTGTTTTCTGCTCAGATTAGAGCTCGATATTCCCATTATTCCAAAAACTAGAACTCACTTAGAAATTTTCCCCAGCACCCCACAATCTAGGGCACAGATTTTCTTTCGATGTAGATGTCATGAATTATAGTTACATTATTGTTATGATTGTTCAAACACTGTCCAAACATTGTATTTACAATGACTAAAATTTTGCCCAATCTTCATTATCACAAGAACAGAAGATTAGGGCACATGAAGCTTTGACATAAGACAACACAAACAATGTTCTATCCCTAGCAAAAATACCCAGAGTTCTGAATATACTTTTTGGGTCACAGTTATGTGTCTCTTTTCATATGAATCTCAACAGCGTAGGTAATACTCTTGACCCTGGTTAGGGTATTGAAACTGCCTTATTTTCTACATTATCCCTTTGGGAATATACAACCTCGCTGTTGGAAATACTGAAAGGGGCTTTGACTTCACTGTCCTTAATAGATCTGCACAATCTCAACAAAGGTCTCTTACAGCTGCCTTCAATACACTTCCAAGAATCTGCCTCAAGTCCTCAAGTTTTCTTCAACACTTCTTTAAGTTCTTATCAACGTTTTCTTAGAAGACTATAATCCAAAGGTTCCAAAGGCTTCTCCAAGTGACTATCCTTAAGTCTGAGTTCTCCAGTCGAGATAGTTGACCACTCCTTTACCATCTACATTAGCAATCTTGTATGTCCCCAACTTTATATACGTCTTCACATATGGATCAAATTTGCAATGAAATTCTTGTTGCACATCATGTAGTTTCACTCTTGACCATTGTCCAATAGCCATTATCAGATGGTTCATGCATGCTATGACAAGCTAGAAATGTGGAGTTAATATTATTTTTACTAACATTATCTCTCTAGCTTCCTTGATCAAATATCCTCTTCTTGCAATCATGATCATAGTGACCAAATTTATTGTAATAATAACATCTCACCTTTGATTTATCTAACCTTTGGTTATTATTGATGTTTTTGTTGCTACTTTGACTTTGATGTTCTTGTTGTTCTCGATCATATCTATAACCACAATATCTTCTAGCTCATCCTCTGCGTCTCGATCTACTTCTACCTCGACCTTTGGCTCTTTAGATAGAAACCTGGCTTTTGAATGTAGATTCTAGAGTGGATTCCCTTTTTGTGTATATCCTTGCCTCATGTAATACAATTGCTCACATCAACCCATCATCTGTTAGTTTTTCCGAACCCTTGGGTTCTTCTATGGATGTTACCATAACATCAAATTTGGTAGACAGAGATATGAGAACCTTCTCATAAATTGTTTTATATTTAATATCCTCACCATAAATTTTTAATTGGTTTATGATAGTCATGACCCGATTAATGAATGAATCAATGTCCTTTGTCTCTTTCATCTACATATTTCAAAATCTCTCACAATATTCTCCAATTTAACAATATTGAATTTTTCATACCTTTATAGCTTTTCGCCAATCTCTCCCATGTTGTCTTTGTTGAAGAACTGATTATAATATTCTAGAACACTACTCGGCTTGCTCCCTTCTAAATAAGTCATAATGCTTGTGCATTCTTCCTTTTGTCTTTCTTCCATTGCTCCCTCTCTGTGTTAGTGAGAACTTGTTTTCTGCTTCACTATTAGGTTCTGAAAACCCAAACTGGACATGATCTCAAACATCATGCACCTTCAACGTGGTCTCCATTTTAATGGCCCACATATTATAATTCTTCCCTATAAAAAAAGAAAATTGTGACTGAAAAGAGGTTGTTGCCATGTTTCTTCAAAAAGTTCTCTTCTTATGAAACCCTAGATATCTTTTTTATAATAAGGCCTTTAAAAAAACTTAATATAATATATTTAATTTTCAAAAATTATATTTTTAAAAATCACTATATTAAAAAAATATTTTCAAAAGCCCTTTTTGAAAGCTTTTAATAAAATTTGAAACCACTCCACGTATTAAATAGAATTAAAAATCACTTTGGAATTTGAAACAACTTTTCCAAAATAAAAATCAAAGTAACATGACTTATTGACTTTGTGTTTGTTTTAAAAAAAATACGCTTTGCTCTAACATGTCCGTAGGATTGTTGACCTATGTGCTAATGCTGGTCGACCATGCTAGTGAGCTAAAGCTGCCAACGAACAAGGTTGTCTGTGTGCCCAAAAAATTGTATATTGTTATAACAGTGGCAACAATACTTCAAGATGTGGTATTCATTGGGAAAAAAAAAATATTTTTGGTTATTTCTAATCTAGTCTTGATACTGATTTGTTGGAAAGGCAGAGGACTAAAGACACAAATAGTTCACACACAATAAAACACAAGTTACGACTCTTCTATTGATCATACAAAATTGATTGATTACAATAAACCCAGTGAAAATTTTGTATACCTTATCTACTAAAGACTCGCCTAATATAACTTGACATACAACTACAGACTAAATTCATCTATCACTTAATTTGACTTGACTCAATACTCAATTAACTTACTCTCTAAATGTAACAAACTCTTCATTCTAGAGTAATTATTTTATTTTAACAACTATTCCACAAACCTCGTGCTATTCTATGTTTTACCTTTCCATTTTAACAGAATTGAAAAACAAATGAGAATAAAAGAGAATTAACTACGATCATGCATTAACTATGATCGAGTTTTTGAGGAAGCCCGAGACACAAGGGATGAAGCCTGACGTTATTCATTTGATTTTTTAACACATAACCTTTCATTGTATGGCAACAAATGGTACAACGATGGTTCAAATTTGTTTTGGAATGAAATGAGCTGTTGCACCTCATTACTATGGCCGCGCGAGTGTAAGGCCCCAAGACTTCATGGGCGCGTTCGGTGGAACGGGCGCGCCGGTTGGGCGTTTGGCCGAGTTCGGGCGCCGTGCAACGCGCCCAGTGGCACGTCGCCCAGCATTGGAGCGCGGGGGCGTGCACGTAGCGAGAGAGGGCGAGTCATGAGGGCGAGTTGGAGGAGGGCGCATCGGGTTAAACCAACACGGTGTTGACGACGCGCGTTTATACCACAACGAGGGCGCCCCTTGGGTGAGCGAGGCGATCGGGTGGTGGAGTCGGCCGGCGCGTTGGGTGCGGCAGCGCCACACTTCATGGGCGAACACCAAACGTGGGGGTCGGCTCGGGTCGGCCGAGCACCCCACACCACAATGCGTTCATATATTGGCGAGACATGTTGAGAGGTGGAGGCATCAACGAACAACAACGAACGATCGAAGGGTGCAGCAACGAGTCCAATAACTCATTGGTCGAAGGCGTAACGACGTGGCCCGGGAATTCGGGTCGAGTCGGGTCGTAGCGGTGGCGCACCACGGACTACCACGGCCACACCGTATTTCGGGTCGGGTCGGGTGGTCGGGCGCCTACGAACGGTGGGTCAAGTCAGGTCCGGGTTTGGGCATGAGTAACGGCAACGGCCTACTTGATAAAAGCACGGTCCCGAGAGCGTCGGGTGTCGGATTGAGGTGCCGTAAAAACCATAAGGTGCGTAATTCCGAGACGCATCCAACCATATGGGTGAGGGACGGATTGGACACACGGTCAGCTCAGAAAACGCTCTGCACTGATTTGGAGCAACGGCTGAGTGACCCGAGTGACCAGCACTTGGGCAGTTTTGGGGCAGCACTTTCGAAGGTGAACTTGATGATTGTAAATGGTTGTAAAAGTCTGTTGTAAGCTAGTTTGGGGATTGGCAAGCCTTAGAGCTTGGCCAAGAGGCAAATAGCCTTGCCAAGGAGCAGGAGTGGTTTCTGCTGGATTGGACATTGTACTCATATTTTTATGAAACATATTATCCGGGCGGACTCATTTTAACAGGGAGTTGCCCCTCCCTTGTATGTATGGGCATACATGTGGATTGGATTTTGATGTTTATGTTTTATTCCGCATAATTGAAAGAACATTTGCTAATAACCAACGAATGTTGCTATAGGCGTAGTCTGGGTACTTGAGTATTTAGAAAAAGAAAAAGTATGGCAGTGTCGCACCTGCCTACAAGACGTGGTTGGAAGACACCCGTGGTGTAGGGGCGTGACGATTGATATTAGAGCTACACGGATGAACGGATGAGAGCTTGATAACATAGCTGTTTGTTACACAACCAATTGGTATCGAGCTACCTTCAACTGAGGGCTTTTTCTTTGGAAAACGAGGGACGCGATTTAACAGGGTTGTAGTTGATGTTGAAGCTGACTTATATATTTGGGGTTTTTCTTGAGACCTTAGCTGAAGCAAGGCATTTGTCAGGGCTAGAGCTACAATGGAAGAATTCATCCGAGAAAAGATGGATCTTGAAGGACTTAAAGAAAGGCTACTGAATTGTGTAAAGAAGAGGAATGCATTGAGGAAGAGGCTCTCTGAAGTGAGGGAGGCTTACAAACCATTGGCTTGGAAGTGAAGATCTGAGGAAGAGCAATATGACTTCGATCTCCTCATGGGTGAAGAAGATGATTTGGAAGCCGAGTATGATAAGTTGACTGAACAACGAGGACTACTTCTATGGAAGTATACCGAGTTTAATAGAATGCTAAGAAGGTATAGGGACACGAAGTCCACTATCACCGAACCGAAGAATGTTGAGAATGTGGTTGAGGAGAAGGAAGAGCTTGTAGAACAAGTTGAACCCGAACCAAGCACATTACAAGCATTGCAGGTTGAACCACACAAGGATGTTGCAGATGTGGAAGATGTCAAGGACGAACTTGATGAACAGGTTGGACCGAGGCCAAGCACATTGCAAGCATTAGTGATGGATGAGGATGTTGCAGATGTAGAAGATGTCAAGGGTGAACTTGATAACCAAGTTGGACCAAGACCGAGCACGTTGCAAGCATTGATATTGGATGATTCTCATGAGGATGATATGAAGATGGAAGAGATGAAGGACAAACTTGTGACACAAGTTGAACCAAGACAAGACACATTGCAAGCATTGGTGGACAAACCACATGGAGATGTTGCAAATGTGAGCATGATCGTGGAGGAACTTGATGAGCAGGTGGTACCAGGATCGAACACATCAAAGGCATTGATGAGGATGGAGGACACTCACTTGAGGAGTCTTCATGGAGAGATGACTTGTGTTTCATGGAAGCATAAGGAGGATGGACCGCATATGGAGATGAGGAAGAAGATGACTTCTTTGCCAACACCATTGATGACTACTCCTTGGATGCCTACGATGAGACCTTGTACATTGATGGAACAAGGGACATGGGACGATGCAAACCTTGTTGGGGCAATTTGTGACCTTACACTTGATGGTTCAAATGCCCTGGACAAGGGTGGAACATGATGACCTTTGTGATGGAAAGGGTCATGCTTAGCCACATAGAATGGCAAGTGCCCGGCATGACCCATACACTACCTTGGTGGTAGGGCACGTTGGTGGAGTGGAGTTCTTCATGGCTTCAACTAAGAAGGACCTCTTGGCAGACCTTTAGTGGAGGAGCAGCTTGAAGGAAGTACTCACATATATGATGGAGGTAGGAGTGACCGAGAGCACTTCACTTCGACATGTTGGGACATGATGATGATGAGAGTTGAGTTGAGTTCACTTGGATGAACACATGGGCAACCAAAGTCATGGACATGGACTACATGGAGAGCTTTATAGATGGACTGATGGGACGTTGTTCACCATGAGCAACTTGGACATTGGTTGGATGAGCAGCCTATGAGACATTCATATGTTTGCAGGGTGAGAACTTGTGATGGCACTCATGGCCAATACAAGTAGGCTTACCAACGCTTTGGATATGATGAGGCATGGGAGTTCATGATGGAGTTGCATTCATTGGAGACTTCATATTATGGTGATCTTGGAGTATCTGACTCATTGAGGAGCTGAGGTCAGGATTGGTCCTGATTTTGATGCATTATGGGATGCATACCTTGGAGCACATTTATGGGGTGTGTTCGGGAGGAGTCACTTGATGGAGATGATAGAGCTAGGACACTTTGGAGTTTGATGGAGATGCAGCGATGGATGCCTTGGTGGCACACACTTTGGCATGGGCTTGAGTCTACTTGACTTAGCCACACTTATTACTTTTGATGATGCTTGGAGGATGAGCCTACTTGCATACAAGTAGCACATGGATTAGCATCATGGACAGCATGTTGTGGATGAGATGGATACACTTCATGGACCCAAACATGGCACTTGGATGAGGCTCATTGTCATCTGCTCAGGGCAATGATGACCTCTAACTTATGAGCAGGCTATGGAGCGAGATGGGCACTTGATAGCAGGATGTTTTGGTAGTCGTGATGATGGGAGGAACATATGTTCTTGTGGAGGAGATGTTCGGTTGGATTAGCTACCCAACTTATCACCAACACAGGGGGATCCAGCACATGATTTCTTGCAGAATTGGAGACATGACCGAGGCATGTAGCAGATCAAGAGTGTTCACATCTGGATGCTATTCATATATTTATAGCAGAGTTGGAGACATGAACACGTTTGGAAGATGTTGGAGTCATCAACACTTTGCGACGGCAGTTGCGACGATACCGTGCACATGGGTGCAACGATAGTTCGTGTAGCAACACTTTGATGGCAGTTGCGACGATATTTCACACATGGAGTTGTGATGGACCGTGCGACGATGGGATGATGTTGTCAAGGGACGACAACGCTTTGAAGTGGAGGAGGATGTAAGGCCCCAAGACTTCATGGGCACGTTCAGTGGAACGGGCGCACTCGTCGGGCGTTTGGACGAGTTCGGGCGCCGTGCAACGAAACGGACGGAACGTCGCACCGTTGGAGAGGCACGGGCGCACACATAGCGAGGCGAGTCACGAGGGCGAGTTGGAGGAGAGGCGCGTCGAGTTAAACCAACACGGCGTTGGCGAGGCGCGTTTATACCACAACGGGCGCCCCTTGGGCGAGCGAGCCGACGGGCGAGTCGGTGGGTCGGCCGGCGCGTTGGGCGCGACCGACGCCACACTTCGTGGGCGAACGACCAAACGTGGGGGTCGGCTCGGGTCGGCCGAGCGCCCCACACCCCACGATGCATTCATATATTATATATTGGCGGACGTGTTGGTGGAGGCATCGCGAACAACAACAAACGGTCGAAGGTGCAACCGCCCGGGTCCAACAACTCGTTGGTCAAAGGCTAACGACAACAAGCGGGAGTCGGGTCGAGTCGGGTCGTGCGGGGTGGGCGCACCATAGGCCGAAGTCGCATCCACACCGCGGGTTGGGTCGGAATTCGGAGTCGGGTCGGGTGCCTCGAACGGCCGGGTCAGTCGGGTCGGGTCGGCCGCAGGGTAATGACAACGGCCTGCGATGAAAACTTGATTCGGCGGCCCGGGTGTCGGATTGAGGTGCCGTAAAAACCAAAAGGTGCGTAATTCCGAGGAGCATCCAAACATATAGGTTTGGGACGGATTGGACACACGGTCAGCTCAGAAAACGCTCTGCACTGATTCGGGGCAACGGTTTGAGTGACCCGGGTGACCAGCACTTGGGCAGTTGAAACGACATAGACGGTGAACTTTGATGTTGGTATGACATTGTGAGTTAGTTTGAGGATTGGAAGGGAAGTCTTAGAACTTGGCCAAGAGGCAAATATCCTTGTCAAGGGGCAGTGGCTCTTGTTGGATTGACTGGATTGACTTTTGTAACTTGTATTCTTTATGAAACATATTATACGGGCGGACTCATTTTAAGGAGCGTTATCAGTAGTGTATGTATGGGTGTACATGTGGATTGGATTTTGATGTTTATGTTTATTTCCGCATATTTGAAAGAACATTTGCTAAACTAACGAATGTTGCGAAAGGCGTAGTACGCGGTACTTGAGTATTTAGAAAAAGAAAAAGTACGACGGTGCGCATAGGCCTACAAGACGTCATTGGAAGACACCGAGGTGTAGGGGCATGACGGGCCTGGTGCAGACTGAAATTTTGGCACGATGAGGAGGAGGAACATTTAAAACAATTGTAACCGATGTAGGCTCGTGATATTGGGAATATATAATGAATAAGGGATTGCCATTTACTTTTAAGTTTTAGTCTATAAAATTAAAAGTAAACTAAGCTTAAAATTAAACTTTCGATTGATTAATTGCAATATCTCTAATTTACATTAACTCTTGAAATGATAGGTATGTTTTCATTTCTATAACCGCTTAAAAAATGAATGGTTAAGGTGAAAATGTTTTGATCCTTTAAAAATGAATTGTTGGGTTGAGAGACATTTAATAGCCGATTTTATATCTCAGAATTATAACATTTTAAAATATTAATGTGGTGCAGTTTTATTATAATTTTTTTTATCATATCATAATATTTAAAAATATTAATTGGATGTAGTTTTATTATAAATTTTGTTATCATATTATAATATTTAAAAATATTAATTTCATATAGTTTTATTATAATTTCTGTTATCATATCATGAGAAAACCAAATCAATTTTTTTTTTTCTGAAAAATTCATGTGAAAAAAGATTATTAATTCTAATATTAATATTAGAATTATTATTATTATTATTATTATTAAATTTAATAATTCTGGATTAATAATTTTAGGAAATGTTTGCATTTTTAGAGTCTCCCCATGATAAATCCAAAGTTAGATGGATCTAGACTAATATTTAAGGATGATTTTTGTTTTTTTTTTTAAATATCCTCTATAATCTATAAATAGATTTAATTCTCTAAAACCTCTTTTTATAGTTTAAATCATATATTTTTAAAAAAAATTAATAAATTTAAAGCAAAATTATCTTAAAAATTACCAAAAAAATATTTATTTTTTTAATTAAACAATGTATTTAAAAATGAATGGTTCAGATCAAATTGTAAAAAAGTCCAAATTATAGGAAGTAGTTTAATGGAATTTGTATTTTTATGGTAACTATGGGCAAATTTTCTATTTATTATCATTACAAATTTTGATTACCTTCATCTTTTTTTTCATTAAAACTATTTAAAATTTATGGTCAGTTTCATTTTTCAAATTCCTAATTTGTATTGCCTTTTCTACCTTTACGTCAATTACTAAATAGTACATAATGGAATTTTATGTCTTCATGTCATAATCTAAGTAAAAAAAATCAATATAAAAAAAAAAAATTTAAAAAAAAGAAACATTTTTTTTCTTATTCTTTTGAATCAATATTGAATGTTTTTCTACTGTTAGAAGAGATTATTAGAGAGAAAACAGCTAAGAAACTGATTTTAACTAAAAAGTCATTTTTCAATATCTTTATTTAAGAGAAAAAAAGAAATACAATTTTTTTCTATAATAAAGGATACATGAGGATACATGAGTTAAGTTGTTAAATTTGAAAAAAAATATGAATGCAATGGTACTCTTTAATCTAAATAAGTTTGACATTTTCTCAACAAAATTTAAAGCTAAAGGATGAGAAAAAAGTTTCCTTTCCAAAAATTATAGATAAGACTAAGTGATATTCTAGCTTATGGGATGTTAATGAGTGCTTTAAATTGTATTTCCAACCCTCTCTTCATAATTCATGTAGCTCTGACCTAAATTGAGGGCTTGTTTTGATAGCAAGTCTACAAATGAGTTTAGCTTCCTAAATATGTGGAAGAAACTAATTTCCATAAAATATTTCTTTATTTATTATTTTTTTTATTAATGAATTTTTTTTCCATTTAGGGACATTGAGAACCTCCAAGTGTGTTTTTCCATCTAATCATTCTATAATGGATTTTGAATTACCCAAAAATTGAATGCAATTAATATTTTTTTGAGAGGCTAGGAACCAGAAAGCCCAAGAGTAATAGGCTCTGCTTTTGTATTGGTTCTCAATCCTATGTTGGTTGAAGTCGATCTATTTTTTCCCCAAAAATTTAATGAATTCTCCTCCTCCACATTTGTGATCTTGTGCAGCTCCATCAACAAAGCCCACTCGAAGGTATTGAGATATAGAAGGGAAATGGATCCTTCTTAGTTTTTTCCTTCCTTTATTTGGAGGATGGTCCCTGAAATGTGATATTATCTTGGAGGAATGAAGGACCAGATTGATATTTAAATTCTTGAAAATGATACAATTTTTGAGAGTTGAGATGCCCCATAATACAAATATAGGTAAGGACTATAAAATTTTATGCTTTTGCACCCAACAAATAAGTGTGTCCCCAAAGGCATTTTGAGGAGTGCTCTCTCTAATGCCCAAGGTCTCGAGCAAAGATTTCCAAATTTCCTTCAAGATGTGGAAACTTATAGAGAGATGATCCATTGTCTCCTCCTGAAGCTTGCAAAAAATGTATTGCATTGGCCCTCTAAAGATTATCCGAGTTTAAAATTATGTTTTGAAGGGCTAACCAAGAGAACCATTTTAGCTTATTTGGAACATTCCATTTCCAATTGTAGTTTTTCCACCAACTAGAATCCAGATTTTCAATAGAGGAGTAAATAGCTTCATATGCTAGACTTGCTTTTACCCTTCCCGCAAAGGCATCCGAACTCCAAACCATCTTGTATTTTCTATTTTTTATGCAAACTCCATTGATGTTCAATTGCTTTATAAAAGAGTCTCATTATTTTGTAACAGCTCCGGGTTAAAGTTCATGTAATAAAGGATAATAAAGGAAAAATAATACCAAGGTCATCGGACATGTATTCCAAGTTGAATGTTGGGAGACCACTATAGTCGACATCCTTTTTAGTTTATTAATGGATATGGAAATGAGGAAATAATTGTAATTTATTTATGAAAATAAAGGAAAATAGGAGAAAATGAAGGTGAAGAGACAAAAATTTGCATGTTAAGGGAATATAGAGGGAAAATGAAGGAAAATGAATAAAAAAGAGACATCAACAATAGAAATGCATCACATAAACAATTGAGAACTTTTTTCCTATCTTTGGAGTAGGTGTAACAAAGGAAAGAGAACAAGCACTTGGAAATTAAAGCTAAGGACAAGCAAATGAAATCGAAGGAAATAAAGGAGAAGGTTGGATCAACAACATCAATAGGAAAATTTTATAGGTAACATGTTTCATGTGCGATTTCCATCTTGGGATGTGAATGCATGGTACATGCATTTTTCTATTTGGTTCATTTCCTTCATTGGCATAGGTTTTTCCTCGAGTGAAAATGGTTTCAACTTTTCCTTTTCATTTCCTGAATAGGCATGATGTGATGGGTTTCATTCTTGGTTGAGCTTTGGATTTCCGGAAGGTTTTGGAACTGGGTGAGGTTTTCTTAGGAAAATTGCAAGGGTTGGTGGAGGAGATGGTTTTCTGCAGGAAACCTTTGAGATGAGGGTGAAGATATGAAAATTCATCAAGGTATGGTGAAGAAATTTTGAGGCTTCCAAGCTTGGTTTGGTTTTGTGATCTCAAGACTAGTTAAGGTGAGATCATGGTAGCTTGAGGGTGGAGGTGGTTGATTATGTCTTGGTTTATCCCATGAGATCCCACATTCATTCTTGGAATATGGCACGCAGATGATTTCGTGAAAAAATTATTTCGTTCAGCCAAATGTATGGTCGAGTGGTACGTGGAAGTCACTGACTTGGTTGGATTTTGAATATGTTAATAAGATATATTTTTATAATGTGATATATGAACACTTGTACTTGTTATTATGCAGGTTCTATTTTTGTTTTGTCATGGTTAATATTCTGGTTATATGTCGGTTATATGGATGGCTATATGATGTGCTCTAGATATGCCTCTTGTTCATGATTTGATAAGTATTCGAATGGTTGATGAATGCATGGGATAACAAATGTTGATGTAGATATTTGAGAGGGAATTAGACCACTTTTATGATTCTCAAATGAATTTTAGAGATTTAAGATAAGATATGCATTCCTAACATGTAAATTACATGTTTACCATATGTTAGTTAATCAGTGCGGTCATGTGCA